>JADRCD010193516.1:0-11898 GCA_019843815.1 Montemys delectorum
AACTTAAAAATGCTAGCATTATTGAAGTGATTTTAAAACTTTCTTTTCTGTCATAAATAATTGCTTCTAATTATAGCAATAGGGATATGGCACTGAAGGTAATATTAGTATTCTGCCTTCTCCTCTCTTTGATACCCAGGTTCTATGACACAAGTTTCTATGCTTCTATTTTGTGTACTGTCACCAATGATGTTGGTTTGCCTTTGGGCTCAAGAAACCAAAAAAACCATGCACTGAAACCGGCAAGATGATGTTTCAACATAAACATTTTTACTTTTTTAGTTGATTTGTCCAGGTGTTTTATCGTAGTAACAGAAAGACGACCGACATAGAAGACAACCTCTGCTAATAAGAATAGAAATATTCTTTTATAGGTTTGAAATTTTCAGGAAAGTAGGGCCCTCCCCTTAGAGCACAGGGGACCCTGTAGAAAAGGGGGAGGAAGAGATGTAGGAGTCAGACGGGTCAAGGACACCAGGGCACCTGCTTGGTCTGTGGGAGGTCTTCCGCATCTTTGTTGGCTTGGTGTTTTTTGTGGGACTGATAACACTGGTTGTGGAGGGTCTCTGACTCCTTCATCTGCTCTTACGACCCTTTTCCTCTTACTGGATTGCCATCCCAGCCTTGATATGAGGGCTTGTCCTTGGTCTTACTTACTATATCTTGTTATATGGTGTTTCTTGTTTATCTCTAGGAGGCTTGCTTTTTTTCTGAAGCAAAATGGAGAAGGAATTGATCTGGAGAGATCCCAAATAGCATAAGAAGGCTGGAAGGAATGGAGGAAGGGGAAAGCGCAGTCAGGATACACTAAAAACAAAACAATAACAAAAAAAAATAAATAAATGAAAAGGGAAAGAAAATAGCAGGAAAAAAAAAAAAAAACAAAAGAAAGCCATGGAATGGATGCCAGAAACTGTGTTAAGGATTGAGAGGTTAAAAACCGGAAGAAACATTAAAGACAACATAACCCTGCTTTATTTTCAAGCTACTCTGCGTGGTGGTGATATGCAACAGAAATGCACGTGAGTTTGGAGTCGGAGGATCTAGGGTCACCTGGAAAACACGAGTCTAGGAAAGACACTAGCAGTGTCTTTAAAAAATGAACTGGGACAATTCCAAATAAAAAGACAATGACAAAGGAGCAGTGCCTGCATGTTTACAGAGTAGGTAGTGCAGGGGACGTCTTGGGCAGAAATGAAAGAACAGAGTGTGCCTGTAAATGAGATGCGGTGGAAGGGAGCGGGAAGGCTGCCAGGCACTCAGGCAGGAGTAGGCAGCGGTGCAGAGGGCAGAAAACAATTGGAAAGCCTGACGAATGAACGAATGAACGAATGGCAGCATTGGGGCGCTGAGGAGCCAAGCTCTTGTGTGCTTGGAACTAAAGCAGGAGCAGTGTTGGATAAAGATTAATACCTTTTTATTAGACAACAGTAGTATCGTTTATTATACCGCATTGCATAGGACAGGCAAGGAAGGGAATTTGCCATCACCATCGTTATGGAGTCTGACAAATCCTGTTCAACATTCTTCCCACAGCTAATCACCCCACTGAGACTCCATCCTTCTGGGTTTTATACTTCAAAAAGTAACGCTGCTCAGTCAGTCACAGGTACATTCTGGGGGCTGTCTCAGGCAGCCTTCTGAACCCACTTTGTACTTTCCCTACTTTAAAAAAATATCATTTTGCTTCCAATGCGCTAGCATCATTTAAAAATATTTTGGATTGTTTCTCCCTGTCTCTAAATCTTTACCTTTTTAAAGACGGAAGAAAATCCCCAGCAACTCTTACTACTAGAGATAACCTGCCTTTACTCAGTTTATCTCCGCTTCAACGTCACAATTGGTTTCAGAAGTGAATATAGTTTGCAGTATGCCAGTGTTTTTAAAAGAAACACATTTTATAAAAATGTGTGTTTCTGTCACAATGGACTGTCCCTCCTCCTTTGTCAGCAGGAACTAGAGACAGGAATAAACTGAGGCTGATTTTCTACTTTGCTCAACGAGTATTTAGAGCCTTCAGAGGGCACTTCACGGAGTTCAAGAGGGAACACATGAATGGATGAGCTGTAAGGGTGACTTCTGCCCTCCTCATGAGTCTAAAATCTTGCTGTGTGGTTCACTGTACAAACTGGGACTGACTGCTTGATTCTGGCTCAGACATGAGGGAATCTACGTTGTATTTTTTTTTTCCGTTTTCAAAGTCGTTGATCTCAATAACTCATGAAACTCTTAAACCGCATACTTCACTTCCTGTCAGTATTTGATCAATTTTTGAGAATTAATAAAACATAGCACATTTTTCTAAGACAAGTCAGAGCCATTTTGATGAAAAAGAAACAACATAAGATTAAGAACTCATCAGTCGTTTATTTACCAAGATCTAGAAGAAAATTGATAACACTGAGTTCTGGTGCCTTCAAAACTGCAATTACAATGGTTCACCACAATGCCATTTTGATTAATCTTATCATCAAAACATCGACAAATTTGATAGAAAAAAATCTCTGTTGCTGTGTACAAAAGAAAGGTTGTAATCCCCAGAAGACACAGGAGTTCAGCGCTCGTGAACACGGTGATTGTGATTATTATCCCTGTTGCTGCAGTTATTCTCATAAGCTAGATGTTAGCAGGAAACGAAGAAATGTGAACGTTCCATAAATGTCAGCCACGTTGAGGCGTAGAGATTCAATACACATCAACACAAAGGGTGAGAGGACTCACAGTATTGGCCAGCCAGTGATGCATCAGGATCCCTATCCACGAGTCTCTTCAGAGTCTGGTCTAGAGTATGTTCCTCCTCTGGCCCTTGCTGTTTCTCCAGACTCCGTGATAACTCAGAAGTTGACTGTGACCTAAGTTGCTACCTAGCGAACATCATTTACTGATTTTTTTTTCTTTGTTATTTTCATCCCTCGAAGCCCCTAAGGCAAGAAATGTCATGTTTACCCTCATGTAAATGTCGTGCAATACTCTCAATAATTAGCAGAAGCCTTTGCAGACCACTGTGCGGTTTACAGTGAGTAAATAAACAAACATGACTGGAATATGTTTTATAAGACTTTTTATAGTATCTACAATAATTGATGCCATTATGTTCTTTCTAAATTATAGAATATATGGGTAGCTGACTTTTTTCTTAAGCTTCCTCAGATATATTAGAGTCTATTTGTAGTATAAAAATAGCAAACCTGATTTATTGTGCACAGTGTCAGTTACCTAGTTTTTCATTGTTATTTTTGTTTGTTTGTTTTAATTTTTCCTAAATAAACAATCTCTCTCTTCTAGGAGGCTCATCTGAGTAATCAATCAAAAATTGACTATGACCTAACCTTTATTCAAACCCAGTTGAAACAACATGTGTATTATAGAAGAAATATATGGACCATCATAATTTTCTGTTGTTCTTAACTGCCTTTTAGATTTCTGCTTTGACATGTAAAATCACCAGATTTCTTGGCCCACTGGATTCTGTTTGCACTCTGCGGAATGACACCATACAAATCTGAGCATTTATTGCTCTGTTTTGCGTTTTATTGAAACTTGGTGAAAGAAATGTACATTGAAGATATTTGTACATTTTCTAGTAATATAATTTTCACTCAATTCTATTACTACTCTGTGTCGCAGATAAAAATAATGCAGCATAATGCGAGAAAAATGCTTAGTGCGTTATTTTGATTGTTATATATCTTACCTTTTTATGAGAGCAGTGACTAGAACATCTAATGGCTTAGCCTTTAAAGTGCTTTTTGACTAATAGGGCATGCAATTCTTCCCAAGTGTATACACTTTCCAAATATAAGTTACAACTTATTTATGCTGTGTCTATGTGTCAAAAACTACTTCAATTTTTCAGGGTAAGAGCAGTGTGGATAGGTTAAAAAGTAAAGAAAGAATGTTATTTTGTATTCCTTTTTAGTAAAACTCAGAGTCTTGTACAAAAAATAAAAATCCATGAAGAAAATCTGGGCCGGAGAGCAGTGATTTCATTTATGTGCCGCTAGGGCGCACGTGGATATGCAATAGGGAATTATCATTGTATGAAATCGGGCACGCCATCATACACTACTTTTACATATGTGGCCATTTTTCTTACTTTTTTTTTTAGAGATTATTTGTAAATTGAGGCAGATCAATATGAAAAACAAAAGGTAAGTATTTACCCATAAAACAAAACAAAAACAAAAACAGAAAAAAAACACAACAAAGATCAAGAATAAAGTTGTACAGTTCAAAAAGTATGTGCTTTTCTCTTTTTTCTTCTATTTTTGAGATTACATCGTACTTATACCATACACACTCACCACGGTCTCTTCCCTCTTTACCTCCAGACACTCCCAAAAGCCCTCTTTGTTCTTGTTCAAATTCCCAGTCTCTTTTTACATTAACAGTTGTAACACACATGCATGTGAAAGTATTTTATAAGTATTCCACAGACTTAGTGAGTCACGGTGAGCTGTGTCTCCTAGAATTCAAATCCAGATGATATGTGACATGCCCTGACTAGCTCATCACCTATAGTTTGTTTTTATTCTTTTAATGTTCAAGGGTTTTTTTTTTATGTATATATGAGGTTTCTGACACAGAAATGAATTTAGACACAACAAAAAGTACGCAAATTACTCTTCTCTACTGAATAACTCACCTTTTCATTAATCAAACTCTTTGAAAATGAGAACTCTGTATCTACTTTTATGTCCTCATAAAAATACATATTGCTAAATTAAGTGGTATCAGTGGAGATTGATCCCACTAAAGCAAGAGTTACCTATGAGTTCTCACTTGTAGTTTTTTATCTTTACTATAGCATCAAGAATCTAGTTATACAAATCATCATGTCTTGTTAACCAAACTGAACAGAATAAAAACATATAGTTTATTATAATTGGTTTGCAATACGTTAAAAAAATTTTGAACTGTTTAGCCTTTAGTCACACTATAAACTAATTTTAGCTATTTAATATAACTAGATAAAATAGTACTTCAACATTTTCCTCACTGATGGATTACACTAAATATATATTACAAAGTAAAGAGCTTAATTAGATCTTTTCCCCAAATTTGTTGATTTTCAGAAAGGTTTAGGACTCATGAGTCATGGATGCTTCATCCTTAATAGCTTTTGTAGAGCTAGAAGCTCCATACAAGCTACTAGAGAAGAAAAGGAGCCATCTATCTATCTGTCATATTCCTCACTACAGGAATGATTGACTTGAGAAGATGGACTCATTAGCAATAGTGGTATGAATACCACCAAAGTAACCAACCACTTTGCCACTGAATTTAAGTTCTGCTCCACAAGATGAACCCCACACCTGGTACCATTATTTGTCCTCGTATCTATATCCCGATTGTCCATAAGCCACACAAGAAAACATACTAATATCATGCTGCTAAATAGACATACTAACCATCTCAATAACTCACCATTAAAACCATAGATCAACATATCTCTCAACATTACTCTAAGACATCCCTGTGAGTGTTTGGTGGTGACTAACAACTGGCCAATGTTTAGTGAATAGACTGTTGAATACTCAGCCTTAAAGGGAACATATATATTAATTAAAACCTCAATCAAGTTTCAGAGGTCACCACAAAAGAATGTGGAAGAAAAAATGTAAGTTAGCAGGCTGGAGAACGACTGACTCTAAGGGATCATTATCTTCCGAACAAGGCAGGCTAGCCACACCTACAAGCACACAGAAGTCATGAGCATAAATCCTTCAGAAGCTTAACCACACCGAATCCCAGCATGGGGAAGGAAGTTTGGGACACCATTACACCCCAAGCTATGGAGCTATTGACAATTGTTAGCTATAGGAAGAGAGAGTTTTCCCTAATAGTGTAACCCCTGTTAGGTCAAGCACTCACCAGTGGAAAACCACATACCCAAGATTATTTAGACACTAGAAATTGGTCTTCAAGCATTAAAAAAAAAAGAAAGAATGAGAAAAGACAGACATAAACTACAAGGGTAGGGAATGGGGCTGAGTTGAGAAAACTAGTGGGTGAATATGATCAAAAGTTCTTTGAATAAGATATCAAAAATAAAAATAAATATCAAAAACTTAAAAGTCAAGAATTTCACAATTACCAGGTCCTTCCCAGCCAAAGGTAACAAACCTTATATTTACCTACATTAAACACATAATTTTTTCATTTGTCCTTTTACACAGAAAGTAACAAATTTATTCTAAATTTAGAATATATAAAAAACATTGCAATATTAAAGTCCCTTTTGTATTTTTTAATTTTATGAGATTTAAAAACACATTGTAATTTGAATAGTTTCTATTTTCAAAAACATGAATTCACTACATTTTATAGAGTCAACAATTTATTTCATCACAGTTTAGAACTTATGTCCATTAAAATACACATTTTCCCAGGTTTCACACAAAACACTTTACATAGATTATCTTCTCCTGTAAGAAAATATAACCTAAACACTTCTCAAGGAACCAAGTTAATATTTTAGCATCATGTAAATATACACATATGTAAATATATGTATATATTTATACCAACTAATAAGTGCTATATGCTAACTTCTCAGATCTATGAAACAGTGATTTAAACAGCAGATGCTAAATGAGGCAGATGCAAAGCTAGCTTCCATCGAAACTGGATGAGAATAAAACGATAAGCAGGATGGAGTTAAAGCCTGGATGTATAGAGTAGGATGCAGTGTCACGGGGACTTTAAGGTGGCACCGAGGCAGTGGATCGAAAGGAAGAGTCCTGCTTCTTCCATCTTGTCTGCTTTGTCAACCTCACTGATGGTTACTCTTCTCAGCCCAGAGCTGTCTGTCTCAGAGGGAAAGCTTGAGTGAGGGTTTGTGCTGCTCTGCCCCAGGATACCACGTGAAGGTCTCAGTTCAGGTAGTTAGGCCAACCATCGACCTCCTGAAAATACTGACGAATTTCTCCATGGCATTTCTGACTTGTATTGAACAAAATATTTTTCACACAACATGCTTTAAATCTAGAACCTTGGTCAGGAGATCGTAGTATAGATTTTATTCCTAAAATGTTTTTACTTTAGTGCTAAGCACTAAGACTCTAAAGCAAATCAAGTACGGCCAAGTCAAAGCACCAGTTATTTCATGCTTCCCAAACAAACCCCAGAGCAACAAGACTCTAACTAGCCAATGACTCAGTGGCTTCCCAAATTGATCCTCACAACAAAACACCAGAATCAAAACACAGTGCTGAACCTTCTCTGATAGGAGACAAAAATTTTATTTTATACCTAATATTCAGCATTCACCCCAAAGCCAACTTGACCAACATTATTTTGGAACTCACTCCAAAGAATACTTGGCTTACTTTGTTTTTTTTTTTTTTTTATTTATCTAATTTTAGATAAATATTCATCATGGAGAATTCAGATACCTACAGCCCTCATTTCCGTTGGTCAGCAGGATGATGGTTGATCTGTGTTAGTGTGACTTTTTGGGAAGTTGGTGTAACAAATGTGCTGATATTCTCTCTCTCTCTCTCTCTCTCTCCCTCTGTCTCTCTGTCTGTCTCTCTCTCTGATTATCCCTGTTTGAATACATTTCCAACAGTTTTATTTTGAAAGAAACTGGCCCAAATCTAACTATCTAGAAATCATACTTTAAAATACCCACTACATCAGCGCACTAGGCCTTCCTAATGCTGCAATCCTTTATAAAGTCTCTTATGTTGTGGTTACAGCTAACCATAAAACTATGTTTGTTGCTACATCATAACTGTAATTTTCATACTGTAGCAAATCATAATGTAAGTTTATATTTCCAATGGCCTTAAGAGACCCCTGTGAAGGGGTCATTGAACAGACAAAGTAGGGATCATAATCCACAGGTCAAGAACTGTTTCTTTAGACCATTTCACTAATAGATTTAGGTTCCTCTTTAAGAGTTTAATGAAGGTGAGGGTCTGAAATATGTTATATACATAAATATGCAATAAATAAACAATATTTTTTTAAAAAAGGAAAAAGTGTTTAATGAAAAGCAGGTTTTTGCAGAACATGATTCAGAGTAGCAAAATCAAGACTGAACCTCAGGACTCAGAGACAGAACACAATTCGGATAAGTCTCTTCCTCTGTGGTAGTGCAGCTGGTGGCTAGACAGTCCGCGTGATTGAGTGAGTTCTTCATTTATTTTAGCTGCTTAATTTGTTGCCCTGAAACTCAACCATATTGTAGTTTTAAAAGACAAGATGTGAGCATACATGTAGAATTTAAACCAGATCAACTGCGAAGTCCTTACTAGTTCTAAAGTCACCCATAAAAGAGGAAATAACATTTTAAAAAGGAAACAGAGAGGAGTAGGTAAAGTTCCCATCATTAACTTAATCACAAAGGATAGGAGCAGGTAAAGTTCCCATCATTAACTTAATCACAAAGGACATCAAAGGAGATTATGCTGGGAGCACAACTTACTCTCAGAAAAGATAACATATGGTGTGAGTACAAACACCAAATCCACATATAGCATTTCTTTTATCTTTTCAGTGTACAAACATGTCACTGTACAGTATTTTCAATTGGGGAAATTTGGAAGAATATTACAATGATAGCTATTAAGATGGCTGAATAATAGAAACACTATAAAATATAAATACTATAAAATAAAAACATTAAGGTACTGAAAACCTCCATATGAAAATATTCTCTAAGGATAAAATGACTATGAAAATTAGGGAAAATTATGAACGCCCTTTTCTTTATCTTCTAATTAGCAGAGTGTTCAGTGGTGAGAAATACATCTTAACCACATGACATGATTCTACTTGAACAATACATGGCCAGGCACTCTGGTCAGCAAGATGCACCTGAACAGAAGGCTGCAGAAATATAGTCTACTTGTATTGATTAAGGATATTCATTACATCATCTACTCCACTCTATCACATTGTTAACATCTGTTCAACTCTATCACTTTGTCAACATCTGCTCAACTCTATCACTTTGTCAACATCTGCTCAACTCTATCACTTTGTCAACATCTGCTCAACTCTGTCACATTGTTAACATCTGCTCAACTCTATCACTTTGTCAACATCTGCTCAACTCTATCACTTTGTCAACATCTGCTCAACTCTATCACATTGTCAAAATATCTACTAAAGACTGAGAAAGTAAGAAACTTATTCTCTCTGTGGCAAAAATATATGTATGATATTAAAAATGATATGAAATAGTATAAAATTCAAGGTTAAATCAAGAGCATAATTCTCCTGTATCTAAACACAACGATTTTGAGACTTGAAATTGTTATAAAAGTTTTAGAACAATTAAGATTAAAAAAATAAAATCTGTTGGGAATATGTTTCATTTTAAATAAGTTACATTAAAATACCACAGGTAATTTTGATTAAATACTATTTTCTATTTATCTCTGTCAATATTCTGAGCTCACAGTGGTAGAACAGCAGGTTATCTTATAAAGCTTGATCAGGAAATAAAACATATATTTTACTAAGGATAAAGTTTTTCTATATTTCCCTTTAAAACTAAGGATCTCAATTTTGACTCTATCTTCCTTCTGAAAACATGGTGTATGATTGAGATGAACTGACTGTCACCTTAAAAATGAATATATTCTCTTCTAAAATAAATCACTCACTAAAATGTACTCAGAGACACTATTCTTAATTATTTAAGGGGCCACAAGAAAAGATAAAAGTGAGGGAATGCCTGCATGACAACAGTAACAATGACTTCCCCAAGTTAGTCCCTCCAGGCTTCTTCCAGAAGTGTAAACTTGCCTCTAAGAGCACAGCACAACACAAAAGAAAAGCTTCAGTAAACTTCTCCTTATGGACTTGGTTTCTGAAGGCATTTGCCTTTAGCTTTCACACTTATGTATTGTCATCCACAAGTTACAAGGTATATCCCAACAATCAAAACCATCAGTGATCCGCGCCTTCATTACCTCTCTGCTTCGAGATTGAAAGAACACATTGAAGCTTTCACAAAGCCAGTTCAGAAAAGAAATAGTACCCGGAAGCATAGAAGAAAGTGAAACCAAAGGAGCACATACTTTGTGATGAAAGTGGAAGGAAGGAGCAGGAGATATCTTACCAAGAACCCCAAGCCGATAGTTGACTGTAATGACGATCACATTGCCATAGCTTGCCAAAACACTCCCATCATACAGATTTCCAGTACCTTCCATGTAAGAGCCACCATGGATGTACACCATCACTGGTTTGGGACCCCCACTGTCCCGAATATCTGCAAAACAAATAGTTGGCAATTATTGTTTTTCCCAACAACATGCTTAATGAAACACGGGGTACATTTTTGCATTTTACGGACAGGAGGGCATGATTTTAATGTCTTTAAATTGCTGTTTTTCTTGAAGTGTTTCTTAAGCAATTCCTACTAGACGCTATTTATAAGAAAAGAACAACAGGCACCCACTGTTTTCTGTCTAAAGCTTAGTTTTCCAGAGATGGACATGCTATTCACGAACTATTAAGTAAGGACAATGATTCACTTCTATCAGGAGTCAAGTCATCAATCCCTCATCTATTACTGTGGAGCTTTGTATCAAATACAACATGATTACATTAAGTCATTTGTGGTCCTATTTGTGAGTATAATTAGACCACTGTATTATTCATTTCGGAGTTTAATCCCCCTGCTTAAGTACTGTTAATGATTGTTTAGACAGTAAAAGTATGTGCACCTGAGCACGTGTAGTTGATACGCGTATGGAATGTCATAGAAATGCTGTATCTAGAGAAGTCACAGCATTCACCCGTCAAACCTAAACTCAGTCTTTGAAAGAAAAAAATTTAAAAAGTATATTTGTGCTACTTTCTATAGCTAATGGGCTCCTCTCAGGCCTCTGTGCCATGGTTTTAATCATGTCGGTGTGTGGTAATCAAGCTAAGGTCAAGCACCAAATGGCAGACTAGTATTATCACTGTGATTTTCTCCCAGTCTCACTTTAGGTATTTTCCTAAGTTTCACTGAGCATGACGAGGTGATATTCGACAAGAATGTAGAAATACAACAACAACAACAACAACAACAACAACAACAACAACAAAACCAACAACAACAAAAAGAAAAACAACCAAAGTGATTTTTATCACTTTTAAAAACATAGTGACTTCTGCTGGAATGGCTAACCTGAATTTTGTTTGATTCAGTCACAAACCTTGAACATACCAAAATATAACTGTAAACAAAACAGTGCTATTTGATATCAAGTTGTGTCCCTGTATAGTCATCTCTCTGAATCAAGTATATTGTGTTTAACATTGGTTTGAAAGTGTTGTTTGGAAATATAGTTTAATTTCTTTACTTTGAATATTCTAATCAAATTAAACTTTTCTACAAACTTCCATTCTAGACACTACCTTCCAATGGAGGCATAAGTTATAGATCACAGGGAGAGCTGAGAGGGTTTAGAGACTGCTTCACCCTCCCTTTAGAAAAAAAACACCAATTTAAATGCCCCCCCCTTTTTTTTTTGCTGTGATAGAGTAATTTCTTGGATTGAAAACTCATGTTTAGATCAAAAAGGACAGTTTCTCAGGTATTGTCAGAGCCTCTTAGGAGAGGCTCACAGCCATTCATTGAACTGAGTACATGGTCCCCAATGAAGGAGTTAGAGAAAGGATCTATGGAGCTGAATGGTTTGCAGCCCCTTAGGACGAACAACAATTACTAACTAGTACCCTCAGAGCTCCCAGGGACCCAACCACCAATCAAGGACTATACAGGGTGGGATTGAATGTACTGGCAGCATGTATATAGTAGAGGATTGCAAATTCGATCATCAATAGGAGTAAAGGACCTCGGCCTTGTGAAGGTTTTGTGCCCCAGTGTAGGGGAATGCCAGGGCCAATAAGTGGGAGAGGGTGGGGTGGCATGCATGGGGAGGGGGG
>JADRCD010193516.1:16712-41429 GCA_019843815.1 Montemys delectorum
GTGTGTGTGTGTGTGTGTGTGTGTGTGTGTGTGTGTATAATGTATTTTTAACTGCTGAGATATTTTTCCAGCCTATCAATAATTCTTAAGTGTTATAAAATGAAAACTTGAAAATATAACAGTTAAGCTTTCAATATTTTGCCTCTACCATTTAAGTTTCCAATACAGAAGAGTTTGTTGAATTTGTATCAAAGAAAATTTAAAAATAAAAGGATGCAAATTGTGTATGAAAGTCATTTGGTCATAGATTCCTTCAATGACTTGAGAGAATGAGACTGCTCACCTGGGGACAGATTTCTTTATTTTGAAAAATCAGTCCTATGTTCTTATAAATATTTTTCTGAGGTCTGAGATTTATTTCTGGGGAATAAATATTTTTCTGAGGTTTGAGGGAAAACATGAAATCATAGCTTATAATAATAACCTCTGAAAATTATATTTAGGATAAAATTCAAATCAAAAACAAAATTATATATAAAACATAAAATCCTGAATGAAAGGGAGATGGGCTGAATGAACCAGTTGTCTCTCTAGGAACTTAGTTACATATCAGGTTGAAAAACAGGCTGAGAGACCTAGTGAATATTTAGATTTTACAATTAATCACAACTGTATGACATAAGATTATAGGATGGAGAAAATAATCCCCATATAAATGAACTAAGAAATATTTTATTATACATGGATGTAATACTGTGACAGTTATAAAATTTTATTTCATATTATTAAATTATCTAAAAACTATATATATATTGAAATGAAAAGTATACCTGTAATCTTGTTTGTCTAAATACCTATTAAATTTACCCAAAATGTTGTTTAATATTTGTTTATTTTATTTCTTAACAATTTGTGTCTGTATGTCTGTGTTTCGGTGTAATTGTGTGCCGATTCGGGGACCCATGGTAGCCAGAGGAAAGCATGGGCACTCTGGAACCAAGTTGTTGGATGTAGCTACTGAAACTGAACTAGGATCCTGAAACAGGGCGGACAGTTCCCTTAGCTCATGACATGTCTCTAGCATCATAAACCAACAGATTACTAAGGGACCAGGCCACTTATGTGATAATTTTTTTTTTATTACTTACCCTAGTAGCTAGGGTGCCTTTGTTCTCTACATACTATTGTGTAACTGCTATGATATTTAAGCATATCAACACGAAGCAAGATTGAAAAAATAACTACAAGTCATATTGCTCAAGAAACACTTTTCATCAGCTTATTTCTCCTTTGATCGAGAGTGGAGTATCTTTTTGAAAAGGAAGCAAAATGTAATAATGACACATAGTCAAACTGGGCTGAAGTATTTACACAGATTAGAACACATGCAATGGGTAAGAGGACTACAAGGGGGAAGATTGTTAGTTCAAAGAATGTGGACAGATTCATCAAAACATGGGATGAAACATATCAAAAGTCAGTTCAAGAAAACCAAAAGAGAAAAAAGGAAAAGAAAAAAAGAAAAACACCCCTCTTTTTAAAACATCTGAATGGTTGGCATCAAAATGTAAAATGTAACATTCACTTTAAAAAAATTTTAAAACGCGTATTTATGTGTAACAACAAGCAAGAGGACAAAACACATCCAGAACAAGAATTTCAAAAGAACTCTTCAAAAAAAGACAAAAAGTAAAAAAATTAGAAAGGGGTGGAAAAGTGATCGCGGCCCTGATCATGCAAAGAGATTTGGTGGGAAAAAAAATACCTTCATCTTCAGCACCGTCATTGTCCCCTAAACCATCTGTCTGTGTCTTTGTAAGGGGACCTAGGATCGAGAGCGGAGAGACGGAGGGAAAAAAGACAATTCAAGAATAAACAAGAGTGAGGGGGAAAAAGAAACGTAAATACTAAATCTCTCAAGGATATCTCAAAAAAGTTCAGGGAAGTGGTTTATATAGCGGTTGATTTTTTTTTTAAGAAAAAAAATCCCCTTCCCCAAAATATCTCATAGATTTGGTTTCTGACCATTTTCAGCATTAAAAATACACCATGGTTTAGTCTTTCAATCAGAGGCCAAGGAATGGTTTGCTTTATTTTGTTTTGTTTTGGTAAAAAATACCCACTTCACATTTAAAAAGGACCAGTTTAATTAATTAAATGTACTTAATTCACCATCCTGTCTAATTAAGTTTATGAAACTCATAAATACATAGCAGGTCAAACTATCCTTTTACTTGGGACAAGATAACAACTTTTAAAAAAGAAAAGTAGAAATGTTTTTTAAGTTGTTCTTTTTCTGCTTTTTTAAAATTCTGTTCTTGTATGATCATTACCACTTTTATTTTACACATTTTTAATTTATACATTTAAAAAACCTGTGACTTTTTAAAATTACTTGTCATGACACAAGTACTCCCCCATGTGTTTTAATTTAAATGTTACTTGTGGATCTAAGGCAATTGTTACATGCAGGAATGTACCAACAGATAATTTTGTCAGTTGGCAGAGAAAAGGTACTGTCAATAGAAGGCATGTTGAGCTTTCAAAGTAGCTAAACAGTCAGAGTTAATACTAGTAAATCAAGCTTAATAAAACTCTAGACTCATGCCATTATGCAATTTCATGCCCACTGTATTCATTTATAATAGTATCATGTTTTAGAAGAAGTATTGCCTTAAAACTTCATGGATGTTTAATATATGTTTATTGTCTGCTTGCATAAAAGAACACAGCAAAGGGGAAGTTAGAGACCATATGTAAGTAATTTTAAGTGTCACAGAATTGATATAACTCAGCACACAAAAGCAAGTCAAGCCCCACATTGCCTTACTGGATTTCTATAACCATTTAATTTGTATGACATTTCATAATCCTCATGCAAAAAGCAATCACTACAAACACAGGACACTCTATTGAAAAGGACAGCCAATCACATAGCAATAGCCAAAAAGAATATTATCATGCATAATGTAAGAGTCTTAGGAAGCACACTGTGAAGGAATGGACAGTCACGTCTTGATTCCAACCATGTGAGGATTAACACAGCAAGCTTTAACTGTAAGCACACGTGACAGAGAAGGACTGGCAAACATTTGAGAAAGGTTTTCCACCTTTTCAACAAAGACTTTTTATGTTTGCAATTTACAACTAAACTTACTGTAATATCCCCCAAAGAATAGGAACCACCATACCAAAAAACAACAGAAAAAAATAATAAGCCATAATATATTTTTTTCAGGTCTGAAAAAATATCGCTGCAAATACCAATCACTGTTGAAGGTCAAAACACTGAAAAACTAAAAATTGGTGATATAAGGAAAGTACTTATTAGATATTGCAATTGTGAGGTCAGGGTAACAAAGTCATTCAAAATAAAGAAAAGAGACTGAAAAGCCAATTCAGTTATATGTATTCATAAACACATCTTAAAACATCATTCTGTTGAGAAAGGCTAGATGAGAGGAATAGGTCACATTAACCATGTGTGAGATGCAAGCTCACAGACATCCGCACTTAATCAGACCTTATCCAAATGCAAGAAACACATAAGGTTATCTGATGTTTACTAACTATACGTATATATCTATAATAACAGTTCCTGAAAATATGAATGTCGAACTTGTAAATTTTAAAGTTGAAGAATTGGAATATTTGAAACATTTCAAAATATCCTTTAAAATGCTACAATAATTTTATTACCTAAAGATTGAGACAGTTTTCACAATCCCGTTTTCTAAGAGCCTGTAGAAGCATGGCTTACTTATTAGTTAACAAGCAATACAAATTGAGAATCATGCTACTTATTGCTTGCCGATCTCTACTTTCTAATTTTCACTAAATGAGTTGATTTTCTTAATTCTGGGGTTCTTAAGAAATCAGTAAAATCAGCTCTTCTTTTTTTTGCTGACTCACTAGTGTGATAACACTTGAAGGACATGGAAATACTGTCACAGTGAGGTTGCTCTCCCCTCTTTCACTAGTTCTGTGCTATATCTCTTTTGGACAATTTGAATGGGAGCACGTTGGGGTATGTAATGTAATTTCCATGGTCTGTATTGAAAGCGATTCAGGTTCTTTTGCTACTGAGTTGACAATTTGATATGCTTCGCATGCCTACCAAACTGTTCTCTCTTGAACTTGTGAGATACAAGATCAAAAGAGTGCTATTAAACAGCATCTCCAACTGTGCACGTGGAGCATAGTTTGCTTTTGCTGCGTAGCTAAGGAGAGAAGTCATGGAAAATATTGCAGGAAGAGAGGGAAGAGGTAGAAGCCAAGAATGCTGAGCTGAACTTTTCGTGTAAGTTGCTGACCTATCTATCCCTTTCCTCCTCATGAAGTGTGTGCCTCTTAATAGACGACACTGTTTACATACCTGCCTGCCTATTATAGTTAATATGAAGCACTGTCAACAGACAGAGATACTTAGTATCATAAATAAATGGAGGCATCAGAGGAGGATGAGTTCGAATTATCTCAGTTAAGTACTCATTTATTGATATATTAGATAATGCCATTTTATTATAATATTAAGTTGTTACTATAGTATAGAATGTAGCTGTAGTTTAGTAATCTGAGCATAATATTGCTTTATTATCCGAGAGATTTTTTTTTTAAAACTGATGTTCTTTTAAAGTTTTAGGACAGTAACAATTCAGGACAAAACTATCAAAATAAAGTAACTAGATTTCATTCAGGTCTATCCCTAAAGACACTGAGAACAACCCAAGAGGGATCAGAGTTGCCAAAGTAGAAATCAACATTGATTTCTTTGAGGTTTCAGTGGAGTAGAGAGCGCCAGGGTTCAGTGCAGGAGATCTCCACATGACTTCTGGTATTCCTATACCACCACCCTTTAGCAGCTCTGGCTCTTGTTTCCATATTCTAAAGTGTTACAACTGATAGACTCTCCGATCTTTAAATTTTGTGAACACAAAGATGGTATTATAAATGCATAGTTAGCATCTGTGTTCTTGTGACAGGTGGACTTTTTCCTCTTCGGAGATCATGTATGACTCAAAGTCTAGCATCCTGATTTTCCCAAGGGCAATGCTTCTACCCTTTGGATACCTTTGACTACGATTCACTAACAACCTTCTAACCACAGCGTATGTTTCATTTTATACAGCAAGTATGGCAACTTGAGTCTCAGTAGTTTTAAATAGGTACCATAAAGCATCAACTATAAAGCAATGTAACCACTCCGCTCTGTGTGTGGACATGATTTATTTTACCTTGAAACTCACGCATTCTCTTCTCCCAGAGGAATGCACACATAACTCTCATTAGAGTTAATAGGAAAGTGGACCTCGTGTCATTTTGAAAGGGAGTAAGAGTAATTACTGTATTTTATATCTCCTATAGGCAATAAATAGATTCCATGGGAAAGCAACAATACTTAAGCAAGCTACAGTGAACAACCAACCATGAACTTCAAACTCACTCACTTTCAAGAGTTCTTTTTGTGATTTCCATAAATATAGCTAAAGTCTTGGCCCTTACAAAGGGAGTGTAATGAGTTCTTACATTTTGGAATCTGACCATGATGCCTTTTATTTTTTAAAGAGGAATAAAAATATCAGCATTTCTTTATAGTTAACTGGAGAATATTATGAGCTCTGAAATAATTACTATCCACCAATATTAATGCTGCTTTTAATCATTCTCTTTGATGAAGGCCTAATATACTTTAGTTCTCAAATACATTAGAACTGATTATAAATTCCCTCATTATAGTTTCAATTCAGCACAAATTAGCCAGACTTTGTGTCACGGGTATTGTCAAAGGCAAGTAGGCTGAGAATATTCTTAGCTCCTGACTTGGAAGGCTGGCCATGAGAAATGTGCCCCAACAGAGGGAAGGGACCTTTGAAATTCTGAGGATTATTTAGAGTCCTATTCCTCAGTAGGTCACAGGATGATGAACAGAAGGCTAATGACCTTGCTGTTTTGCCTCACCCTCTTGACCTTGGAGCCTTTGATATAAACTGACTATAAAGAATGTTTGAGGTCGTGCACACTGAATTGAAAGGCATTGTGAGTGTTCTTCAGCCATGAGAAAAAAAAAAGTTAATAAATAAAACCTGGATGAAGTTGTGAAAACACTACATGTGTTCCAGACAATGAACAATGTCAGAATTTAATCCATCCTGAGTAAAGGTGGGAATTATATTAGTCAAGCTTTTCTCATTTATCAAACTGATGAACACTAAAACTTAATATGTTTAAGTATCACTTTAGTGGTTGCTACTGCAAGCCCCACTAATTGATATCTCTATACTTACTGAACAAAAAGTTTTCCTATGTCTCAAGTAGTCTATTATTTATCATCAGACCTAAAGAAATGATGGTTGAAAAGTAATTTTCTTCCTGAAAAATATTTAAACACTATCAAAAATTTTGAACAATTTCTTAAATACTAATTATACTGAAATATTTATTATAAATCGGTGTGATTTTTTTAATTAAAAGCAAACATTGAAATGACTTATAATCTCAGAGGAGTCCAAATGTGAGCAGTTTTGGAGGTGGGAACAGACATATGACTAATTTTGGTGCATCTTGGCAAGCTGCCTATTCAGGCTACCAGCTCATATATGTATATTTGGAAAACACCATACTCCACCTCCAAAAGGCAGTAGGCATGTTCTATGTTTATCTTTGTGTTGGAAGAAAACACCTACATTAACACAGAATATATTCCCCTCAACAGTTCTTCAGAGGTACAGAACAGCTTACAATGTAGCCATGAATGTTTCGTTCTAAATCAAAAAAGGAAAAAAAAATGGCCTAGGATATTGACACAAATTAATCTGTATTTATTAGAAAACCAACAGTTTTTGTAAAAAAAAAAAAAGTACCTGCTTACAGGTACTTCTTTTTAAATTTTGAAATTTAAACAGAAGGTTCTATCGGGAATTATTAGATCAAGCAGACAAAATATATACATGCAAGCAAGCAAAGAAACTCAATGCCCTAACCCTAACACTGAGAACCACCAAGTTTGCATAATATTTTTCTTTAATTTTACATTTTCTTAGTTTTTAAGTGGAGTGATTTGGTTATTTCGATTGCACAAAGAATATCAGAATAGTATTCCTTTTCTTTTAGTCTGCATCTTTACCTCGTTTAAAATGCTAATGCCTTGTGAAGCCCTAATTACCATTTCCCCGGCTATCTAGATATCATCTACCTGCAGGAGCAACACAGGGGACACAAGATGTGTCAGACGCATGAGATAGCTCATTAATGATGCATTTATGATGGTAGCAATCATGTGACTCCCTGGCATGCCTCTAGACCATCTACTCAACAAGTACGTGTCATGCTATGTGCTCAGACATTATGCTGAGCAAAGGAGGCTGAATGGTCCCTCTTGAGAAAAGATGATCTGGTAAGCAAAAGAATGGTTAAACAAGTAATCACACACATACACACACACACACACACACACACACACACACACACAATCAGGAAACATGTCAAACGAAAGTCTTAGTGTCATGAGGTCTTTCTTCAGTGGGACCTGATAAGTCTGGAAGTTTGTCACTAAATAAATCTGAAGAGGAGAAGACTTTGAGCTGGCAGAAGGCCTGGGGACTAGGAAGGGGTTGGAAAGAAAATTTTACCGATGATAAAAAACGAACATGCAGAAAGGCCCTACAGTGACAGGAACCTCCTCAGCCCTTGTGACGCTGGGTTGAAGGGGGTGTTGGGAGATTGAGAAGTGAAAACTCCATGAAGACCTATGAAGCAAGCAGAACCTGAGCCTTAGTCTGAATCCCAAGAACAATGAGAACACACTCCCAGGCCTGAAACATATCCTGACAAACTCTGACCTACTTCAGTTTTATGCAGAAACATCAAAAAGAAACAAAATCACTTTAAAACAAGCAGCAGGGGATATTTTACATCGAAGTCTCCATTAAATTCTTTTGAGACAGAAATACCTTTCTTAGAATGAAACTGGATGACATTTCTGACTGTAAATGGGAAAAAAAAAATCACCAAAAACCAAATCCCAGATTCCAGCAATTCTAGGAGTTCGTAAGACCCAATAGTTCTGGTTAAACATGCATTTAAAGCTATTCCCTCTCCCTTAGAATTAACACACAAGAGTTCAAATGTCCACGACCTTACATTCCTACGAAGGCAGACTATTCTAAGAGCTCCTTCGTCTGGGAAGCTCGGCCTCTCTGGCAGTACAGCACTGATAGTTTTCATCTCTGCCATCAAAGCCGATTTGACCTCTCAACATAGCTCTATTCTCAGAGCCCACTTATCATACAGAAGTATGCTCTGCTTGATATTATCAGACCATATCAGATTTCCAGGGGAAAGCTAATTCCTGACACTCTCTCAGTCTTTAAACCTTTTCTGCATCCACCATTGCTCTGTACGACTTCTTGTCCTCACCGACATCAAGCTGTAGACTGCCTCTTAATCCACCCTGTACATCGCCAGCTTTGAAAGTTGAAATAATAATTATGAGACACTCCAAATGGAAAAAAGTAATTAATATATATCAATATCAGCTAAACTATTCACATGGTCAGCTCCTGCTAAGACTGAACTTGCAAGTACTTTTAACAAACAGAAATTTTAAAAAAAGCATTGCCTTTGGATGTGGAGAAACTTCTGTTTGTTTTAAAAATAGCTGCAGCATGACTGATGAGTACTAAGTATAGTATAACATCAGTTTTCATGCATTAGAAATCCATGAGCAAAACCAAGGTATTTTATATTCTGAATGAGAAAATTATTTAAAATAATTTTAAATCCAGTGCAGATGAATAACCCTGAAAATGACAAATGGCTGTCATTGTTTCTCTACCTGGCTTAAAAGTACAACCAGGATTGTACTTTTTTCTTTTTTGCACCCAATTGTTATCTTGGAAATATAAATGAGAGGGACAATTTGCTACTACCTAGCAAGACCTATTTGATGAAACGTCTTTAATCTGTAACATTACTAAATTTCATCTGTATTAATGAGGTGAACATACTGAACAGAACTATAAAGATCCTATTTTCTGGGACAGCTGATTATCTTAACAGACATAAGAAATAAGGACAAGTTCTTTGATAGTAAAGTTCTAAGGAGTGTGGGATACAGCAGGAGTGTGCTGGAGAGCAGCTACCATAGTGTTTGCTCTCAACATGTGACAGCCTGCTCTTGGGTTTTTATTGAAACAGGGTAGTTATGAGAAACCAACTCTTTTGGGATCAGACTCCATCTTAGAGAACCTGACCTAAGGTTGAACTCAAGTGAACTAATAGGCCGATACCTAGCACCAGTTTCCAGGATACCCTGCCAAAAACTCTGCATCTAACACTAGTTTCCAGGCAAACCCCTGTCCCAACAAAACCTACATGTAGCACCAGTGTCCAGGTTATTCCCCAACAAATCTGCACCCCCAGTTTCAAGCCTACACTGGGACTTCACTTTCTAACAACCACCAATCAGGAGGAAAGCAGAAGTTAAGTTTAAGGTTTGCCTCCCGGTACCAGCCAAATATGTTAAGGTCCATAATGGTCCCCGAATCAGATGTATATCAAGCTAGATTGCCCCTTCTTGCCTCTATAAATACTTGCCTAAATCTAGGCTCAGAGTGCCACCTTCCTGTTGTGTCAGGTTGGCAGGGAGCCAGTGCTCGAGCTTGAATACAGAGACCCTAATGCTATTACATCAGATCCGGCTCCTTGCTGGTCTTTATGGGGTTCATGAAAGTATTAATGGTACAACAGTTTCACTGTCTTTATTCTGTGTTTTATTCTGTACAGGTTGATCCAGCAGCTGAAATGACTGGAACCTGCTGGCGACGCAGTTCTCCTTGCCTTTCTTTCTCATCTGATTCAACAAGCGGGTGGCACACAGTAATTAAAACCCATGTGAATCCAGAGATCACAGATTCACAGAACCCAGAATGCTCAAATTCACAAGGTGCTAAGGGTAAAAAGAAACCCTACAGAGAGACTCATTGTTAGGAAGTGCCTATAGAATATTTCACTGACTTCGCCTAGGACCCAAAGACATTTGGCAGTTATGGTGATTGTTTCGTTAAGTCAAGTAGCAATGAAAGACAAGCAGGAAGAGAACAGCGTGAATGAATGCTGGATAACTGAAGTGACGAGGCGCTCAGGGAACCATGCCACCAAACCCAGCATAGCTCCATTCAACTATATAGTCTTCCAGAATCTCCAAGACAATACTTGACTCAGGTGTGAATAAGGTTGATATTTAAAGTAAAAGGAAAACCTACCAAAGTAACTTTCAAAATTTGAAACAAATACAATTAAAATAGGACACTAAATTTTGAGATTTCAAGAATTCAAGGCAAGCGAGTTAGTACCAACTAAAACTGATACTTTTCTCAGTGACATACATTATTTAATAAGGGGCAATAACAGAGGCACACATTCTGTGTGTTAGTTCTAACCACTGTCACCAGATTCCTCCTCAGCACACAAAGCATCTGAGCTCAGCTCACTTCCCGGAATGCACTACTAACATAATACATGAATCAAAAGGTGAACACTTTACATAGCACGTGTTACCATAATGTTCTCATTGGACCACGAGAGTTGATATTAAAACCCTTTCGCTGAGAACACCATACACTTTGGTTACAGGATACAAAGAAATCAACATCAAACTAAGATGGAAGCTCTTTTCCTGCTAGCTGCCATGCATAATGCCTGAAGGTGCTATGTTGGCTGCCTGAATTAAGAAAACTAGCTATGATGATCGAATTTGCAATCCTCTACTATATACCTGCTGCCAGTACATTCAATCCCACCCTGTATAGTCCTTGATTGGTGGTTGGGTCCCTGGGAGCTCTGAGGGTACTAGTTAGTAATTGTTGTTCGTCCTAAGGGGCTGCAAACCCTTCAGCTCCATAGAACCTTTCTCTAACTCCTTCATTGGGGATCGTGTACTCAGTTCAATGAGTGGCTGTGAGCCTCTACTTCTGTATTAGTCAGGTATTTGGGAGGGGGGAGGCAAAAGGGGTTTGTTCTTGTTTTTGTTTGTTTGTTTGTTTGTTTGTTTTGGAGGGGAACCTGGGAAAGGGAAAATGTACATGTAAATACAGAAAATACCTAATTAAAAAAAAAAAAGAAAAGAAAACTAGCTATGGACTTCTTTTGGGTACTAGAATACTTCTATGCTGCTGGCAAGATAATGCTTCTAGAACCTTCCTAGTGTTGCTACTTTTTAATACAGTTCCTCATTCTCTGGTGACTCTCAACAATAAAATTATTTTCATTGTTATCTTACAAGTGTAATTTTGCTACACTTATGAATTGTACGATATGTATTTTTTTTTGGAGATAGATGTTTACCAAAGAAACCGTGACCTGCAGGTTAGAAAGCACTGTTCTAACAGGGCAATAGTCACATGAGCATTTGGGAACAACCTTTTGAATGGAGTTGAGACCTGCCCCAGGGAAAATTACATTTTTTCTAGTACAAGAACGCAGTAGAAATCCTATATCAATGGAGGTCACAGGCAACCTACTATTATTGTTTGGCTTAATGAGAATGCTAAACTGCTTTCTAAATGATTGTTTAACCCACAGACTAGTGTTGTTGTTTTTAAGACAGAGACGTTCCTGTTTGTAGTTGGTGAAGGGTAATGAAGAGTTTTATATCTGATTTACGTGCTGAGAACAAATGATAGTTGCATGCTCAGGTATAATCATAATACGTACACCAAAGCCATAACCAGCCAGGGAAATATCACAGAAGGTTAAAAGCAGGGAAAATATAAGACCCGGAGGATTGAGTGGAGTATTGTGAAACTATCTGATAGCACTTGATGTTAGCAATCATGAACAAAAAGTAGTTATGCCTGACTGTACAAGCCTTTCTTTCATAATGTTGGCCCCTTCAACATTCCATCATTGTGCGCATGCACTCAGTCCTTTCTGAGGAAAGACTTGCCATTTCCACAGACTCAGCTGATTGGCAAAACCTCAAACTGCCATTGCTGATTCGTAAGTGGAGTCTTTGCCAGTGGATAAATCCACTGCTCATTCATATGAGCTGAGCTGCTTATATCCTGACAAGAAGATTGTAATTACTCCCCATGTGTCGAGGTTTTGTCTTTTCCTGTCTATTGTAATGCTAAGTGCCAGTCCCCAAGACCTGGAGTCTACATTAATTCTGTTTGGTAAACAAAGATGCCAACAGCCAACAGCTGGGCAGAAGGGACAGAGGTGAGATTTAGGTTTTGTGGGCTTGGAGGGCAGAGGAGGACAACAAGAGAGAGCACAGGAGAAGGAAGGCGAGTGGCCATGTGTTAAGACTCTTAAGTCAAGAGAGCATGGCTCTGAGGGCTGTCCCACAGGAGCTAAGGGCAGCCCAGATGAAACACAGTAAGTAATAACTTGGGATTATTGATAGGAAAATAGATTCTAACAGCATGGATGGTAGGCAGCTGAGTAGGATTATTGTAAATATAAATGCTATGAGTCTATCTTTCATCTGGGAATTTAAATACCGAAAGTGCAGGAGAAAACCTTGCCTGGCTGTGAAGGTTCCGAGCCCCAGTGGAGGAGAATTCGAGGGCCAGGAAGCAGGAGAGGGTGAGGTGGCGAGCAGGGGGAGTGGGGAGGGAACAGAGTTTTTGTTTGTTTGGTTGGTTGTTTTTACTTTTTTATTTTTTTCGGAGGGGCAACTGGGAAAGGAGATATCATATGACATGTAAATAAAAAAAAATTTTCTAATAAAAAATATTACCTGAAAAAAAAAAAAACCCTTGGCTGGGATTTAAATAATCTACTACAATAACCAAGACCCATTTCTAAATAGGCCCACATTCCCCTTTGCCTTTTCCACTATCTTTGCTGGGCGGTGGGCTAAAAGGGAATTTAAAGCATTTAAGAACCCATAATAACATAAGTTTTGAAAAAATCTAAGCCTACAGAACTACGGGAAACCAATGATTGCTTTGAACATCTGGGAGCAGAAGACATTCTCATCACCAATGAAATCACTTGTGAGTTCCCAATCTCCCTCTAGCAAATAGCCTCCCTCCCTACCCATGCTTCTGTAAGGAATCCTAATAAACTCAATGTATTAAAAAAAAAAACAAAAAACAAAAAAAAAAAAAAAAACCCTGAAAGTAGTATGGGGACTACTTATACAAAGAGTTCAAAAGTGAAGCGGACGGATAAAAAACGGTACCAAAGGTGGTATATATAAAATAAAAAACAAAAACTAAAGTAGCATTTTCAAATAAATACCTATTTAAAAAGCCTAAATTATATTAGTTAATATTAAAACAATTAAAAGGAAAAGCTATTTTCTAGTTTCTTTATAAAAGGAGAGACTTCAAACACATTCACTAGAGGCTTTTTGGCCATTTTACTACTTAAAATTTAGTCATTATGAATTTAAAATTGATCACCATAGACAAAGATTAAAAATAAGCAGTGTTGGGTTTTTTTGAACAAAGTGTCAGATCTGTTTTTACATTAAATGAAACTTAAAAGCAAAATGTCATAGCTGCACTTTATTTCCACTGCCATAATACATATTAGAAAGAGATGGCAGGTTTGGGATAAGGTAACAATCCTGATGGTGTAATCAGTTAAAATGTAAAACTGAAAACATAGTGGAGGCCTAGAACTCTAAAAGAATCATCTTTGCTAATAATCTTCCTCAGTGAAAATCTTTCTGTTCTCGCTATGCTTGTTCAATGCATAGCAGTTTTAAGAGGAATTCGTGCTTAAAATCCCCGCAGATATAATTGAATGAAGATGGCACGACCCTTTTGGGTAGGCAGGTAGCAAACACCCTCTGAAGTAAAAACAGCCACGGAAAGCTAACCTTGCATCCTGTGGACAATTTGTGTTTTGGAAACCCATGAGCAAAATTAAGGTATTTGATCTTCAGAATATAAACACGCCATCTAAAAGGAGGCTTATCGCTCAAGTATTTAATGGCTGCAGGATTACCAGAATCAATATAGGATAAGAGGCTCATACTTTATTGATTTCTTCTTCTTCACACTTTCACTCTTCCCTCAAAGCTACTAAAATGCCCCAAATCAAGCAGCTTTTGTAAGACAGTTCAGAATGATATTTATCAAAGATAACATATTTAATACTAATATTTGGCTACTGACGGGCAAGATAGCCTTTGAAGAAACATATCTTTATCAATTGAATGATTTTAGTCATTTGTCTAGTGTTTTCACACACACACACAAACACACACACACACATGCACACACACATGCACACACATGTATATACATTCATATGTGAAAAGTATCTGTGAGGGTTTGAGTTTTTTCATATATGAAAAATATCTAAGTTTTGAACTACTCCTCTTTTGTATAAAAATACATGCATTAGACATCATAGTGTTTTTATTTTATGTGGGAAGCTAGAAAGTTAAAAGTTAAAACATTAAATATTCAATACAATAGAGCCAAAAATGTTCCAAACATTTACACATGAATCAATGCTTGATAACTTTAAGTAGACTTTTAAAAAAAAAGAGACATTGATAAACATCCTTTGGTGAGTTATTTAGATAAGCAAATCTCTCACAAGAGAGCAATCGTTTAGTCTCCCAAGTAAGACTTGCCCAATTCCCACCTCACAGGTACACTCAATAGGAAAAAAATAAATAAAAAACAAAACAACAGAAATCCCTCAGTTTCTAATATTTGCTAAAATACTATTATGATGGTTGCATTTACTAGGCTATAATTTGTTCATAGAATATTACACATGAAATTAGGTATTATTTTATGAATACACACACTATATTCATATATGTCTGAAAACACATGTTTATACATGAATACTGTGTGGTTTCATTTCTCCCTTGTGAGCCACATACAGATAAATTTACACAGCGAATGAATGATTTCACTAATTATTTGGTTGAATTTTTTTCTGTAAGCCAATTAGTTATTTAGACAATTTTTATAAGCAAAAGAAAATCAGTGGAAAGTATCAAGGACAATACAGAACTGAATCTAAGAGAGATAACCCCATTTCAGCTTAAAATTAAAGGAAGAAAACAACTTTATAAAATCTTTAAGGGAAATTTTTAATGTAGAATTAATCAGAGTTGGTTTATTTTCCCTAGCCATTCATCCTTTTGATTTGAAGATATCCTTTGAAATTCAGCACTGTACCAAAGAAATAATAATAAATTGAATTTTGTTATCCAGACAGTGGTTCCCCAGCATGAAGGAAACAGAAAAAAATCCTGGAGATTTTACTTAAAAAAAAAAAAAAAAGAAATTCTTAACTCCCTTTTCCCCAGAGATGGGTAGTACCCAGCTTATAATTCAACAACACGATGACAAATAAGGTCTGTATACTGCACTTAAAAATTTAAGATCCAGATTCTCCTATTTATAAGATCTTGGCCTTTCCTACTTTAATTGTCACTGGAGACTGAGATGAAAATTTGCCTGTGTGTATGTAAAACTGATCCCATTGGCTACTGCCCTTAGCTGCCACACATCTCTACCAGAAATGCTCCTATAATCACACACTGGACCCAATATCACCTTCTCTTTAAGAGGAAGTCCCCAAAAGAAAGTATGTTCATTTCTCAAAGCTTCTTATGACAAGAATTTAAATTATAGCTAGGTACACAGACACATATACATATAGTTACAGACACCTCTCACTTACATGGTCTTACAGGTGTACACATACATGTGTCACTAATATTGAATATCTCTATTGTTCTGAATTTATATTTCCAAATCCAGCCAAGGTTTGGAGTGCTGGTCAATAGCACTGGCTGCTATTACAGAGGTCCTAAGTTCGATTTCCAGCACTCACATAATGGCTTAAGATCATGTATAAAAGTGATTCCAAAGTATACAATGCCCCCTTCTGGTGTCCTCATTCACTAGGCATGCATGTGGTGCACGTATACTTACGGAGAAAAAATAGTCATACACATAAAATAAATGAACCTTTAAAAACTCTAATCAAGAAGTAAATTCTATCTCCAAACATTTTTTTCTCAGCATTATTTAAAATTATTACATGCTGAAAATATTCTAGGATCACTGAGGTCTACCTACAAGCAGGAATAGTCACTTTCTATAAATATTTACCCTTGATAAAACAAAGGTTGGAATAAGAATGATAATATTTATCTGAATCAATTAATCTGACTCGAAGCAATTTTGAACTTTTATGGAAAACTAGGTAATACAAATTAAAATGTGAAAAGGATCAAAAAGAAATGAGAGATAGAGGTGATTGATAGGTAGATGATGATAGATGGGTAGGTAGGTAGATAGATAGATGATAGATAGATAGATAGATAGATAGATAGATAGATAGATAGATAGATAGATGATATATAGGTATATGGTAGATGATAGATAGGTAGATTAGGTAGATGATGGACAGACAGACAGACAGATAGAGGTAGATGACAATTGATTCCATACATATTAAAAGTAAAGGGAGGATGAAAACATAAGAATCTACACCTGGTTTAGGAAGCTTAGAAATGACTTCATACAAAAGTTTGAGACATAGTCACTTCTAAGTTATCACTGCAGGATGAACAAAAACCTTACTCCATCTTCGTCTTCATGTTTTTCTCACCTACAACTCTCTCCTCATGTGCATATGTTTGCCTGTGTGTGTGTGTGTGTGTGTGTGTGTGTGTGTGTGTGTGTGTGTGTATTTATCCCATTTACATAAGAATCATAGGTTGAATGTTACAATGTTCCCATCTCCGGGGTAGAAGGCACGATGGAATATCTCCTATGAACTACATCTTTTCAGTCTATAAGCAAAAATACTTGGAGAAATAACCCTATCTTTTAATAATTCAAGGCAGAGATGCAGTGGCTGCATATTTGGCTAGATATTCATATTCTTATGTATTCTAATGCACTGTGTTGAGATTCAGTTTTATACTTACATTATAAAAGCCTCGTTTCCTCAAGTAAAACTTTCCTTCTCATAGGATTGGAGTAAAAATACAAATTTATAGTTCCTAGCACATTATGATATTCAGTCACTTCTATGGATACACTGTGCACGCTGTGGTCAGTACTGTGAATATATAATCTGACCAGAGAGAGCGTGCACCCATTAGCTAAAATTTGTTAGAGTTCAATTCCCCTAGAAACTCTCAGTTATTTTAAACTATTTGCATTTATTTTATGTGCATATATGTCTTTCTTCATGATCTTATATGCATTTCTGCATGCAGGAGCCTGCAGAGATAAGGAGAGTTCTAATCTAATCCTGGAATTGGAATTCCAAGTAGCCGTGAGAGGTCGTGTGGGTGCAGGTTTCTGAGCCAGAGTCTCTGTAAGATCAGTAAGAACTCTTAATCATGGAGCCCTCTCTACAGCCCCCAAACGAAGCAGGTTTAAAGGAGTATTTTAAGAAATGTTTGTACCTTAAAAAAAAATCAGCTGGTAGAATATCACAGAATGGACTTCAAGGAAATACTGCAACAGCAATATTTCAGCAACATTTGGGATAGAAATACATTAGTTCATATGCTTCCATGATTCTCATGAGCTATGTGAGTTACTAATCTGACAACTCTAGATTATGAGAAATCTTAGATCAGTTAAAACTGACACAGAATCTAGCTATGCAGAAGGAGTGGGGATCATATGAAGATGAAGGCTTGCGATTAGTAGATTAGTATCTCAGAATCTCATAAGTGGTACGTAAGTGAGGACATTGAGGCCAGGTGATGGATTACTAAGAATGCCCAAGTTACAGTCAATGGTAGTAAATCTATATAAATCCTCCATGTTCAGCTTAAAGCATAGCTTGTGTCTAATGCATATGATGTCCAGATTGTAACTTAAATTAGTAATTATGCTTGCTTTAATGTGTAGCTCATTCATAAAATTTGAAAACCAAAAGCAATAAAATTCTCTATACATTTAAAAATATATTCCAATCTCATTAATCCCAAGCTGCCTTGTTCCAGGTTCTTGTCTGTGCAAACTGAAGGAAATTTTTATGTAGATGTAAACACTTAAAAGTTATATACATTTATAAAAAAGATACATTCTTCTACTCATTTTTTCAAAAACTTTGCTTTTTTTTTTAGTATTATCTCTAAAGTACTTTTCTATATCATCATAGAAACAGCCACCCCTGATTTGTTGCTGTATAATGACCCTAGAGTACTTTTTAAAGAAATTAAATAATTGTAACATTTAGTTGAAAATTAGGGAAAGGAAGTTTGTTAAAGATATCAGAGCATGATGCTTAATAGTGACTCATCATCACTGCAAACTTGACAGGAACAGGAATCTCCTGAGACAAACCCCCAAATATGTCTATGAGGGGCTTCCTAGGTTGGATTCAAGTCAAGTGAGACACACTGTAAATGGGACCGTGGCGTCTCAGAGGCCGGATACCTCTATGGTACAAAAGAGAGAGTGACCCGAGTCCCTTCATCCATCTCTCTGCTTCCTCACCACAGATACAACATGGCCAGCTGCCTCAAGCTCCTGCTTTGAATACTCACCAAACCATCTTCACCGTGACAGACTGTCCTTCTGAAATCTGAGCCAAGGACAACACTTTTTTCTTAAGTTGCTTCTGTCAGTAGTAATTTAATCCCAACAGTGAAAAGTTACAAATAGATGGGAAGCAGCTGAATTTTCTCCCTAACAATTTTAAACCACCGTAGCAACAGCCAGGGAAGGAGAACCCTTACAAGCTTCTGAACACTGAATAAAAGATGCTTGCCTACTTCTGCCAGCTTTCTGCTCTCCCAGAGGCTGCCTGCCGTATGAAGTGAGCAGATAAAATGCTTGTAGTGTTTCTGTTAGTCACTCTGAGGAACAAAATTCCCAAAAAATACAAATAATATGTATAAATAGGAGCTGTCGTTGAGAAATTTAACTTTTGAAAAGTTGGCAGTGTACCAGCTTACATACGCATGCACAAATACACACACACACACAAGCACACAGGTTGTTTATTATTTATTTATTTATTTTGGTAACAAAGTAATATGACTCGCCTGTAAGACAAAACAAACATCTCAGTCTTATGCTTTTGCTAAAATTCAATTACCAACAGCTTTTCCTACACTGCAGTTAATTCTCTCATCATGCTCCTCCCAGGAGTTAATGTTTTCATGCCCAGGAGCCTGTCAGAATTGTTTCCACAGCAAGTGGAAACATTTTTTTTTCTTTTCTGCGTTTTCAGCTGTCTCTCTTTCCCAAATTGCCCCAGAGCAGCAAAATTAGATTTCCTGTCTGATTTGTCTGATTCCTCTGTAAGCTACAATACACATTAGATAAAGATAAATGAAAACAAGGGAATCCTCCCTGGCAGTAAGATTGGTTTGGGGAACCCACAAGGCCATTTGTAATGAAAGTAACTAGAGAAGTAAAGACAGATAAATTCATCTACCACACTTTGCCTGTTGCCCCCTGGGATATCAACCTCTCCTAAATTTCAGACCAACTGAGACTTAATGAAATAAAATCACCTTATGTTTCTTTCCCATGATTGAGTCATTGAATATTGCTTGGGTTTGGGCTCACAGTTAATGATCTCACCAAATGCAGTTTGTTTAAGGGCACTTAGTTTTCAACTGGTTTGAACAACACTTTAGTAGGTGATCCAGCTACTCTGTACTTCAGACGCGCAGTGCAGCCTTCATGTACACGTCTGTCTCGCAATCAGCACACTCAGACCTTCAGAGCTGACTCCTCTCATCTTGTCACTGCTGTTACCAATCTGCTGTTCCTGGCCCGATCTGTTCTTCTTCAGGGCACTCAATGTACTCTACCCTGAGGTACAAAGTTCAACAACTAGCTTTGCTAACAAAATGTCCTGCAACTCCATAAGGAATAATCTTGGTAATGAAATTTCCCTCCAGGTGAGTTCTTACCAGTAAACCAATAGCATGCTTTTCAGCAACAAACATCAATTAAGTAGATATGTGTGCATCCTAATGTTATGTAATTTAACGTCTTAAGGGAATGAGGTGAATTGGGAAACAGTACTATTTGTGTAGAAAAGTGTTAGTTAGAGACTGTATTAGATATGTGTAAGCTTTTCCTAAAAAGATACTTCAGAGGTCATTTCCTGTAAAGACTAAGTACGGAATACAATATGAAGAAAACGCTTGATTTTTATTGTTTGGATGCATATACTTAATAAAAATCATAATATGGTGTGTGTTTGTGTGTGTGTGTATGTGTGTGTGTGTGTATGTGTGTGTGTGTATGTGTGTGTGTGTGTATGTGGGGGGGCATGTATATGCACATGTATGTGGTGGCATGTGGTTGTGAGTGTGTGTACATGAGGCCAGAGGACAACATGGGCATCATTCTTCTACTTGCTTTTCTGTTCAGGCCTTCTATCAGAACACCAGTTACAGAAGATTGGCTGGCCATAAGCCCAGGAATCCTCCTGCCTCTGTCCTGCAGTGCTCAGATTACAAGTACAAAAATCATTTATAATATTTTTATGTGAGTTCTAGGAATTGAACTCGGTTCCTCGTACTTGTGAAGCAAACATCTTGCTGAATGAACAACTTTACCACTGACCCCAAACCATGAGCCCATGATGTTGAGAAGACCTAAAATACATTCTCTGAATATTTACATGCTGTTAAACACAGGGCCAAAAAACTAAATACTTAGGGAATCCTTTAAGTGTCTGCTTCTCTTTGATCAATTCCTGCTATTTGAAACTTTGACTCTACTGTGCTTAAATCTCTATTGATGTTTATAGCAAATATTTAACTTCTCAAACTAAGTATAGTACTCTCCTGAACCAAACGTTGTCAAGTTCGGCCTCATTAGTAAACTGACCCCTCATCTTCACCTTCTGATTGGATTATAAAAACATATGTTCTTGTCTTAATCGTCAGGGTGTATAACATTGAAGGTACCACTCAAAGTGTTTGTTTTCATGATACATCCTGCGAAACTAAAACTTCCCCAGCCCCAGCATTATTCCAGCTGACAAGCTGTCTGATTTGATAGTCACTGCTTGGATGAATAGTTCAATTTCTGATTTATTTAAAACCTCATCAAACATGGGTATATGCAGGCAAAAATCTTTTAATGGATCATATGGAGTAAACATGTCTGAGTGATCGTTGAATATATAGACAAATTGAGAGCAGGGTGCAGTGCAGGTTCATGCACTGTTTATCTGACATTTCTGTGTATGCCAGAGAAAGGCATGGTAGTGTGATCTTAAATAAGGACTTTTCAAACAGCAAATTATGTATTCCATGGGTAGCTATCCAGAGGATGGATAGCATTTAGTGCATATCATTTTAAAAAATCTGTGTATGTATTTTAATTTTATGACCCACAAGCCTTATGGATAAATGGATAACATTTCCTTTAGCCAAAAATAAGTAGATGATAGCTAGCTAGCTGGCTAGCTAGATCTGAAATAATGACCATTGTATAAGTTGTAAAATGCACATTCAATTTCTGATCATTGTCCATGTATACAAAAGTACATTTGATGTGGGAAAATTAACAAAACCTTTCTCATCATTTTCTATACATTCTGGTACCTTTAAGGTATAGTATGCCATGCATGGGTCCTACACAAAAGTTTGCTCTCAAAATCTTCTTTTTAAAAATATAATAAATTGATCATCTCTCTCTCTCTCTCTCTCTCTCTCTCTCTCTCTCTCTCTCTGTGTGTGTGTGTGTGTGTGTGTATGTATGTGTATGTCTGTGTGTTCATGCTTATGTGCACATATGTATGTTTGTTCATGTATGTGTGAAGACCAGGAGTTCTTGTAAAGTGTCTTTTAGATCTTCTTGTACATTTATTTTGAGACAAAAATATCTCATTGAACATGGAGAACATTGATTACCCTAGCTAGATAGTAAGTCCCAAGGATCCTCTGTCTCCACTTCCAAGTGATGGTGTTGTCCCCTTGCAAACTATACCTGGTTTTTTGTATGTGTGCTGGGGATTTGAACTCATGTCCTCATGTATATATGGCAAGAACTTTACTAATGAGCCATATCACGAGCCCCAAGTTTCCATATTAGTTCAAACCATAACTCTGGGCCCCTGGCTATTCTCTGCAGTTGGTTTATTGTTTGTCTATTTTTTCTAATTGCCTCAGGCATCCCATGGAGAAACATCATGGCAAATTAACCTAAGGTTACTCCTTGTTCCAATTCTCATATACTGAAAGACTGAATAAATCGCAGTCAAGCAAACATTGGGACAGTAACACCTGTCAAGCCATCTGACTTGTATCAGAAGGATATCTCCTGAATAAAATCCAGACCCCTATGGATTCAACCAAATACTCTCTTGTATAGAATAGTACTTATCACTTGGTAAGATCTTAACTGATACAGAAAAGGTAAGCTCTGATGCATGCAGACATTTTATATATGTTAAAATAGAAACAAAGAGCAACTGTGTTCAGCACACTATACTCATTAAGAATAATCAAGTATTATTCACTAGACGTATCATGGAAATGTGTTAAACAAGAAGGAATGTTGAACTAATATTTAATCAATCCTGAATGCAGTCCTAAAGTCATCCAGCCTATCAAAATTCTGTTTCTACAATTAGTATGTATTTCTATAGGCTTGATATAGAATAAATTAAGTGCAATGAACATTTACATAAGAAATAGTTTATTCTTAAAATATCAGACATGTTTAAAGAAAAAAGCATTAGAAGTTGTATGATCCTACTTATTTTAAGTATTTATTAGAGCAGGGACATAATATATGCTAATTAAATTGCATACATTTGTACCTACTTTTACTGCATTAGAAAATTTAACCACTATAAATTATGAGCTAAACTTAGAATACCACAGTCTTTATCTTAATTAATTAACCATATTATTCTTCATAATGTGAACTCTTAAAATTAACTGTTTTTCTACATGTGAATAATATAAAGTGATTTAAGTCTCTTATGGTACAAATATCAGCTGCCATTTAAAATTGATTTTTGCCATTTGTTTTTTGTAGAATTAACCTTATTTTTTTTAATAATGGAACAGCTGAGGACAAAATTTACTTAGCAACTATTTTTCTCTCTCAATATGTGAATATATATGTAATATCCATACATAAATATATTCATTAGAACTACGGAGATTAAACTATTGCAAATTAGCTAATAGAAGCAGTATTAATAGGCTAATGGCAATGATTCATTTTAAGGAAATATGATTTGCTATTCAGTATTATATGTTACATGCCTAGTGAAGCGAAGGCAAGCTTGATGATTTCCCTCTGTTTTTATCTCCTCCCAACAAGAACCACCTGCAATAAGAAGAACACATGGGTATGCCTAGGAATTTTAGGTCTATTCCCAACAACAATTGTTTAAAGCAGCCTGGTAATTGAAGTCTTTGTATTTTATATTTTTTTCTTCATATTTTTATCAATTGTAGTGAGAGTGAAGACGTTTAATTTATTTGCAACTAAGAAAAATGAGTATTTGTGTTGTTCCTTGTTATTTTCCTTATATACACATAGACAGTTATTTATGCACTGTGTAATATTTAGTTCAGGAAAACAGGCTATTAGTTTATGTCAACTTAAACTACATTCGTCTGGGCAGAGAAAATCTCAGTTGAGGAATTGTTCCATTAGATTAGCCTATAGCCATGTCTCTAGGGCATAGTTTTGATTCTTTTTTCTTTCTAGATTCCATGTGAGTGAGACCAATTGGTATTGGCCTTTCTAGCCTTGCCTTGTCTCACCTAACATATTGCCTCCATTTCTATCTTCTTCACAAATGACATGATTTCTTCTTTCTATGGCAGCACAGTAACTCATTTTATACATTTATGAATCTAAGTTGGCTTTTGGACAGTCTATAGTTATTTTTTAAAATTAACTTTTGTTGCATTATGATGAGAAAAGTTACATGATTTCAATTTGTCTGAATTTGTTAACATTTAAAAACATATTTTAAGTAAATAGAATTAAATCACATTCTTGTTTCCCTTTTGTACCCCAACTCCTCCCAGAGACCCCCTCTTCAATACCTACAATATCTTTTTTGTCATATTCCTTAAAATTTATAAAATATTATAGTAAAAATGAGTATTATAAAGCTGTTTGATATAAAGCAATCAATTTAACAGTGTTATGTAGATGCTTGTCTACAGCAATACTGTAAAAACATATGCTTTTCTCACTATAAATTTCAAATAACTCCAAACATATTAACTGTATATTTCAAAATAATACATCACTACTAGTATTTTCTTAAATGAACATAAATATGTAAAGTCTTTTTGTTTGTTTGTTTTGTATTTAGTAGAGTTTAAAATCTTGGCTCTTTCTGTGGTACAAGCCCAAAATAAAAGCAATTTTTAGATATTGGATTTCATTGTAATAAGGCTGTACTTCAGTGACCCTCAAATCACTGAAGATTCTATCTCTATCATAGCTAAGCTGAGAGTTGACAGTTCTGCTGCACCAAGGAATGAATTGTAGGCACGATTTTTAGATACAAACTTCCTGCTATGGCCAAAAAACTATTTGACTTGAGTGTGTGATTTTATTCTCAGCCCACAGAGAACAGGTTACATTCATTTAAGAAATGGTGTGTATTAAGATGGTCTATCCATAAAGTCATTCACCAACTGTTTCAATGAACAATGGTTCTGCTTGGAGGGTGGTACAGACATTAGGTGAGAATAAAAATCTGGTTCATTGGCTGTGATAATTTTGAAAAGCATTAATCTCAGAGAAAGAGTAACTTATAAAGTCCTCTTCTTCAAACTTGATACAAGAGCTAGAAATGTCAAGCAAA
>JADRCD010193517.1:0-19235 GCA_019843815.1 Montemys delectorum
AGACCAGCCACCTTGGGGAGACTTGGACCAATTCATCTACCTATAAGAGGACATTTTCCAACCTGTGTGAAGCAGCCTGCAGGTTGTCCACTGTGCTCCAACTTTGTGAGCTGTCACGGATGCTGAGTGGACTTTGGTGATATGGCGGCTATGTCTGAGTTATTTCTATTCTTATAAGTAACTCCTTACTCATACTCCTGTGAGTAACCCCTTACCCACACTCCTATGAGTGACCCCACACCCACACTCCTGTGAGTGACCCTTCATCCACACTCCTGTGAGTGACCCTTCACCCACACTCCTGTGAGTGACCCCTCACCCATACTTCTGTAAGTAATTCCAATAAAACTCATTATTTCACCAAGTTGGACTTCAGTAATATCCATACTTTGGTCTGTCATTGGTTCTCTATTTGGAATGATAGATGTTTGTTCAAAGCTCCTTACCAATAGTGTCACACAACACTGGCCCAGTTGGTTATACAAGTCAAAGGATAGAGAGTCTGGGTCTTTCCCAAGATTCCCCACAGAACCTCCTGTTTTTATTCTGGTTGGCAGCTGGATGCACACAGCATGGAGAGAGAGGTTCAGGACAGTCGTATTCACAGCTGTACTGATGGAAACCCCAACCCTGGCATTGCATTAACACAGGCATTCACAGAAGCTACTCCATCTCTCTGAGCCTCAGTCACCATCTCTAAAACCTCTCATCAAATGGTCTTCCCCCCCCCCCCCCCCCCCCCCCGGAGGTATTTGGGAGAATAATGTGAAGCACATTCTGAAGGTCCTGGTATCGTCTACTATCTAGAAACTACTTGGTGAAGCATAACCCTGATGCCACTCAAAATGATCAGGGTGCCTGCTAGTTTTTCTTTGCTGCCACAAATCAGCATTCTTTGAGCAACTGAGGAGCAAGGTTTGTCTTGGTTTATGGTTCGGAAAGGGCTCTACTCGGGGTTGGTCCCATTGCTTCACCAAGTCAACAGCCAAGAAGACGTAATCATTGTGGAAGTGTGTGACAGAGGAAAGCAATCTACTCTTTGGAGCCAGAAAGCAGAAAGGAACAAAGAAGAGGGAGTTAAGGGCAAGATATCTTGCAGAGTCGCACCTGCAGTAACCCACTTCCTCCAGTTTGGCTTAGCTTCTCTACTCCCATCCTCAGGCCCAGTCAGTTGCTGATCCATCAATAGATGGAACCATTGAGGAGTGACAGCTCTTTTTTTTTTTTTTTTTTAACTTTTATTGCATTATGATGAGAAAAGTTACATGATTTCAATTTGTCTGAATTTGTTAACATTTAAAAACTTATTTTAAGTAAATAGAATTAAATCACATTCTTGTTTCCCTTTTGTACCCCAACTCCTCCCAGAGACCCCCTCTTCAATACCTACAATATCTTTTTTGTCATATTCCTTAAAATTTATAAAATGTTATGATAAGATGAGTATTATAAAAGTTGTTTGATATAAAGCAATCAATTTAACAGTGTTATGTAGATGCTTGTCTACAGCAATAGTGTAAATACATACGTTTTTCTCACTATAAATTTCAAATAACTCCAAACATATTAACTGTATATTTCAAAATAATACATCACTACTAGTATATTCTTAAATGAACATAAATATGTAAAGTCTTTTTGTTTGCTTGCTTTGTATTTAGTAGAGTTTAAAATCTTGGCTCTTTCTGTGGTACAAGAACAATTTTTAGACATTGGATTTCATTGTAATAAGGTACTTCAATGACCCTCACATCACCAAAGGATTTAACTCTATCGTAGCTAAGCTGAGAGTTGACAGTTCTGCTGTGACAAAGAATGAATTGTAGGCACAATTTTTAGATACAGACTTCCTGCTATGGTTAAAAAGCTATTTGACTTGAGTGTGTGACTTTATTCTCAGCCCACAGAGAACAGGCTACATTCATTTAAGAAATGGTGTGTGTATTAAGATGGTCTATCCATAAAGTCATTCACCAACTGTTTCAATGAACAATGGTTCTGCATGGAAGGTGGTACAGAGATTAGGTGAAGATAAGAATCTGGTTCACTGGCTGTGATGATTTTGAAAAGCATTCATGTCAGAGAAAGAGTAACTCATAAAGTCCTCTTCTTTAAACTTGATACAAGAGCTAGAAATGTCAAGCAAAGCATTCAGTCTCACTCTTTGTTGTTCTCTTTCATACAAGCCACCTCCCAAGTTAATTGTCTATGTCTCGCTTAGGTATATAAATACTTTTGAAATATATAAGCTGTTCTGAAAACCATAGTATAGTGTAAAGACATAAAATAAACAATACTAATAGAGAAGCTGAGATAGGAGAAGCAAGATTTCAAGACCCTGACATTGTATACAGCAAGACACTGTCACAAACAAGTTGAAAGTATATATAGATTGTACAATATTGGATCTATTTCTCCAATTACCAAATTAGAGAGACCATTGGATGACAATCAACAAATTTCTAATTCCTCATATTTTTGGATTTCAGTCACTTAGGATATGTTGGTAATATTAATTTTCATATTAAGATGTTAAGAAAAGGTAATTGTCACGTCCTGTTGTTTTTGTTGTATGAGGTGGAATTAGATTTGTGTGGATTTGTTGAAAGATTACTTTCCTGCTTCTTCAAGGGTGTAGTTTTGCTCCTTATGTTGATATTTTAAAGAACTACAGGAAAACACAATTAAACAGGTGAAGGAAATGAACAAAACCATCCAGAATCTAAAAATGCAAATAGAAACAATAAAGAAATCAGAAAGAGAGAAAACCCTGAAGATACAAAACCTAGGAAAAAAATCAGGAGTCGTAGATGCAAGCATCACCAACAGAATACAAGAGATAAAAGAGAGAATCTCAGGGGCAGAAGACACCATAGAAAACATTGACACAACACTCAAAGAAAATGAAAAAAGCAAAAAGCTCCTAACCCAAAACATCCAGGAAATCCAGGATTCAATGAGAATAGGTATAGAAGAGAGTAAAGACTCCCAATGTAATGGGCTAGTAAATATCTTTAACAAAATTGTAGAAGAAAACTTCTCTAACCTAAAGAAAGAGATGCCCATGAACATACAAGAAGCCTACAGAACTCCAAATAGACTAGACCAGAAAAGAAATTCCTCCCATCACATAATAATAAAAACATCAAATGCACTAAACAAAGAAATATTTTTAAAAGCAGTAAGGGAAAAAAGGCAAGTAACATATAAAGGCAGGCCTATCAGAATTACGGCGGACTTCTCACCAGAGACTATGAAAGCTAGAAGATCCTGGGCAGATGTCATAGAGACCCTATAAGAACACAAATGCCAGCCCAGGCTACTATACCCAGCAAAACTCTCAATTACCATAGATGGAGAAAAGAAGATATTCTATGACAAAACAAAATTTACACAATATCTTTCCACAAATCCAGCCCTCCTAAGGATAATAGAGTGACAGCTCTTGATCTAATCCCCTCTGGAAAGTACCACCAGCTAGGGACCAGACCTTCAGCTCATCAGTCTTTTGAGGGGACATTCCATATTCAAACCACAGCCATCAGCATTGATCCATATATCATAACTGCTAGATCCAGGGTCTGGATAACTCACCACTAGAAAGAGTACAGAACCTGATCACTGTAGCCAAAAGCCAGACTAAAGGGTCAGCAAAACATATAGTGGGTCCTATGGACCCTGGTGAGGCTGTCCATCTTATGAAAAGCAGTTCCTGATGAGTGATAGGCTGTAGGCTGGGTACCAAGGGTAGAGGTGGTAGGAAGAGACATGACAGCCATGTGTCTGTATGGGAGACCCAGACAGAGCAGGCCTGACTGAGCATCTAGGATCTCAGTTCTTTGGAGTCTCTCATAGTCCCTTGCACACATAGCACATTTTTAAAATTCACTCTATAAGTGTGTAGCAGTGTTTTACCTATGTGTGTGTCTGTACCATGTGCCCAGGGAGATCAGAAGAGGATATTGCTTGCTCTAGAACTGGAGTTACAGATGGGTGTCAGCTGCCACATAGGTGCTAAGAACTGAACCAGGGTCTTCTGGAAAAGCAGCCAGTGCTCTTAACTACTAAGCCATCAGAATCACAGTCTTATGGGTTTGTTTGTTTATTTATTTATTTATTTAACCAATTTTCATGTTGGAAGGGAAGGTTGTCAGAGAAACAATCTGAATGTTGGTCCTATAATAATGCAAACAATTGGCAGGTATATGACATGGAGTCTGGAATCAGAACATGGATGTTGCATAAGTTAGCAAATTATTTGGAAGCCTTAATGATGTACTGAGCTGAGTTCCCCAAGAACCAGGCCTCATGACAAGTATACAAGGGCAGATGGTTCACTTGAGAGGAGAGGAAACAGTGATGGGCATTGGCAAAGAAAGGAAATGAGATTAGACAAGAAGAAGCAATAAGGAGAGCTTGCATAATGAGCATTTTCCCATCTTGGATGAGAGACCAGGATCCCCAGGGGAGCTGGGGGAAGGGTGTGAGTGTAGATATGTGCCACCTATATATCTCCTAAGGGGTCAGTGAACCAAGTGTTTTCTAGTCAGACCCCTCCAGTTGCTGACCCACATGCCTTCCCAAGGAGTAGGAAAGGCAGATTCCTATATACTTGCCTTGCTCTGGGGACAAAAAGATATCTTTTAGTCACCAAGGAGTGGCCTGCAGCTGATGGAAGAGGGACCTGGAATCTTCCCCACTGGGTTGTTCAAATGGATAATTCCAAACCTTTGACTGGACAGATAGATATCCTAGTAAAAACTTGGAGGCTCACAAAGCAAATCCAAGGGTTGTGAATGTGGAACAGCAACCTATAGGGGAGGGAGATGTTGACAAGAGGGGGTAACTATGCCTACTCTACAACCCAGGCTGGCTTTGAACTCTAAGTTCTCTTGCTTCAGCCTCTTCAGTATCTGAAGGAGCAAGCATGTACTGCAAGGCCTAGGTAAAAATAGTCTTGGATGCTGAGAGATATTAACTCTTGTGCAGTACATAGAGTGTAGTACTTCTAGAAGTTTCCAGGATACTAAGAGACATATAAGAGGCCACAATTTAATCAGTCTCAGTTGTGTGGAAACATAGATTATTTCTTCAGATATGCTTTTATTTCCAGTGGGGAAACTGAGGCAAGCACATCACATATACCATGCAAATGCTTTTCATCTTGGGTAGGGTCTGCAGAAAATCATACTGTGGTGATTTGAATTGGTTTGGCCCCCCCCCACTGGAGTGATTGAATCCTTGCCCATGGGGAGTGGCACTATTAGGAGGCATGGCCTTGTTGGAATAGGTGTGGCCTTGTTGGAGGAAGTGTGTCACTGTGGCAGTGGGTTTGAGGTTTCTATGCTCAAGTTCCACCTAGTGTGGAATCTAGTCTCCTCCTTGCTGAGCAGGATGTAGAATGCTCAGCTCCTTTTCCAGCACCATGTCTGCCTATACACTACCATGCTTCCTACTATGATAATAATGAACTAAACTTCTGAACCTGTAAGCCAGATCTAATTAAATGTTAGCCTCTATAAGAGTTGCCTTGATCATGGTATCTCTTCACAGCAAAGGAAATCCTAACTAAGATACATATTAAGGAGGGATGTGTGAAAGAGCTTCACACACGGGTGACCTTTGCCCTGTTTTTCTTTTTTTTTTTTTTCTTTTTTTTTTCTTTTTTTATTTTTTTTTTTAGATATTTTCTTTATTTACATTTCAAATGTTATTCCCTTTCCTGGTTTTCCCTCCAAAAAATTTCCCCTATCCCCTGTCCACCCCTGCTTTCTGTCCCTGGCATTCCCCTACACTAGGGCATAGAGCCTTCACAGGACCAAGGGCCTCTCCTCCCACTGATGAACAGCAAGGCCATCATCTGCTACATATACAACTGGAGCCATGATTCCCTCCATCCATGTTTACCCTTTGGTTGGTGGCTTAGTGTCTGGGAGCTCTGGGAATACTGGTTGGTTCATATTGTTGTTCCTCCTATGGGTCCTTTCTTTAGTTCCTCCATTGGGGACCCTGGAGTCCAATGGTTGGCTAAGAGCATCCACCTCTGCATTTGTCAGGCACTGGTAGAGTCCCTCAGGAGACAGCTATATCAGGCTCCTGTCAGCAAGCACTTGTTGACATCCATAATAGTGTCTGGGTTTGGTGACTGTATATAAGATGGATCCCCAGGTGGGGCAATCTCTGGATTGTCATTCCTTCAGTCTCTGCTACACACGTTGTCTCTGTAACCCCTCCCATGGATATTTTGCTCCCCCTTCTAAGGAGGACCGAAGTATCCACACATTGGTCTTCCTTCTTCTTTAACTTCATGTGGTCTGTGAATTGTATCTTGGGTATTTGGAGCATCTGGGCTAATATACACTTATCAGTGAGTGAATATCATGTGTGTTATTCTGTGATTGGGTTATCTCAGTCAGGATGAAATTTTCTAGTTTCATCCATTTACATAAGAATTTTGTAAATTCATTGCTTTTAGTAGCTGAGTAGTACTCCACTGTGTAAATGTACCACATTTTCTGTATCAATTCCTCTGCTGAAGGATATCTGGGATTTTTCCAGCTTTTGGCTATTATAAATAAGGCTGCTATGAACATAGTGGAGCATGAGTCCTTATTATATGTTGGAGCATCTTCTGGATATAGGCCCAGGAGTGATATTACTGGGTCCTCAGGTAGTACTATGTCCAATTTTCTGAGTAACCACCAAATTGATTTCCAGAGTTGATTGGACCAGCTTGCAATCCCACCAGCAATGGAGAAGTGTTCCTCTTTCTCCACTTCTTTACCAGCATCTGTTGTAACCTGAGTTTTTGATCTTAGCCACTCTGACTGGTGTGAGGTGGAATCTCAAGGTTGTTTTGATTTGCATTTCCCTGATGACTAAGGATGTTGAACATTTCTTTAGGTGCTTCTCAGCCATTAGTATTCCTCCATTGAGAATTCTTTGTTTACCTCTGCACCCCATTTTAATAGGGTTTTTTGGTTCTGTGGAGTCTAACTTCTTGAGTTCTTTGTATATATTGGATATTAGCCCTCTGTTGGATGTAGAGTTGGTAAAGATCTTTTCCCAATCAGTTGGTTGCCATTTTGTCCTACTGACCGTGTCCTTTGCCTTACAGCAGCTTTGCAATTTTATGAGCTCCCATTTGTCAATTCTTGATCTTAGAGCATAAGCTATTGGTGTTCTGTTCAAGAATTTTTCCCCTGTGCTCATGTCCTCGAGGCTCTTTCCCACTTTCTTTTCTATTAGTATCTGGTTTTATGTGGAGGTCCTTGATCCACTTAGACTTGAGCTTTGTACCAGGAGATAAGAATGGACCTATTTGCATTCTTCTACATGCTAACCGCCAGTTGAACCAGCGCCATTTGTTAAAAATGTTTGGTTCCCCCCCCACACACACACACACACACTTTATGGTTTTAGCTCCTTTGTCAAATATCAAGTGACCACAGGTGTGTGGTTTTATTTCTGGGTCTTCAATTCTATTCCATTGATCTGCCTGCCTGTCACTGTACCAATACCATGCAGTTTTTAATCACAATTGCTCTGTAGTACAGCTTGAGGTCAGAGAAGGTGATTTCACCAGAAGTTCTTTTACTGTTGAGAATAGTTTTCGCTATTTTAGTTTTTTATTCCCGATGAATTTGAAAATTGTTCTTTCTAACTCTATGAAGAATAGATTTGGAATTTTGATAGTGATTGCCCTGAATCTGTAGATTGCTTTTGGCAAGATGGCCATTTTTACTATATTAATCCTGCCAATCCATGAGCATGGGAGATCTTTCCACCTTCTGAGATCTTCAATTTCTTTGTTTAGAAACTTGAAGTTCTTGTCATACAGATCTTTCACTTGTTTGGTTAGAGTCACAACAAGATATTTTACATAGTTTGTAACTATTTTGAAGAGTGTTGTTTCCCTAATTTCTTACTCAACCTGTTTATCCTTTTAGTATAGGAATGTTACTGATTTGTTTGAGTTAATTTTATATCTGGTCACTTTGCTGAAGTTGTTTATTAGCTACAGGAGTTCTCTGGTGGAGTTTTTGGGGTCACTTGAGTATAGTATCATATCACCTGCTAATACTGATATTTTGACTTCTTCCTTTCCAATTTGTATCCCTTTGATCTCCTTTTTTTTGTCTAATTGCTCTGGCTAGGATTTCAAGTATCATATTGAATAGGTAGGGAGACAGTAGGCAGCCTTGTCTAGTCCCTGATTTTAGTGGGATTGCCTCAAGTTTCTCTCCATTTAGTTTGATGTTGGCTACTGATTTGCTGCATATTGTTTTTACTGTGTTTAGGTATGGTCCTTGAATTCCTGATCTTTCCAAGACTTTTATCATGAATGGGTGTTGGATTTTGTCAAATGTTTTCTCAGCATCTAATGAAATTTTCATGTGTTTTTTTCTTTGAGTTTGTTTATATATTGAATTATGTTGATGGATTTCCATATATTGAACCATCCCTGCATCCCTAGGATGAAGCCTACTTGAGGATGATGGATGATCATTTTGATGTGTTCTTGGATTCAGTTTGTGGAAATTTTATTGAATATTTTTGCATCAATGTTCACAAGGGAATTTGGTCTGAAGTTTTCTTTCTTTGTTGAGTCTTTGTGTGGTTTAGGTATCAGAGTAGTCGTGGTTTTATACAACAAGTTGGGTAGAGTTCTTTCTGTTTCTATTTTGTCGAATAGTTTGAGGAGTATTGGTATTAGGTCTTCTTTAAAGGTCTGATAGAACTCTGCACTAAACCCATCTCGTACTGGGCTTTTTATGGTTGGGAGACTACCTACTGTTGCTATTTTTTAGGGGATATGGTACTGTTTAGATAGTTTATCTGATCCTGTTTTAACTTTGATTCCTGGTATCTGTCTAGAAAATTGTCCATTTCATTCACATTTTCCAGTTTTGCTGAGTATAGGCTTTTGTAGTAGGATCTGATGATTTTTTTTCATTTCCTCAGTTTCTGTTGTTATATCTCCCTTTTCATTTCTGATTTTGTTAAATTTGAGTACTGTCTCTGTGCCCTCTGGTTAGTCTGGCTAAGGGTTTATCTATCTTGTTGATCTTTTTCAAAGAACCAACTCTCAGTTTTGTTGATTCTTTGCATAGTTCTTTTTGTTTCTACTTGGATGATTTCAGCCCATCTGGTATTTCTCGCCATCTACTCCTCTTGATTGTATTTGCTTCTTTTTGTTCTAGAGTTCTGAGGTGTGCTGTTAAGCTGGTAGTGTCTGCTCTCTCCAGTTTCTTTTAGGAGGCATTCAGAGCTGAGGTTTCCTCTTAGCATTGCTTTCATTGTGTCACATAAGTTTGGGTATGTTTTGCCTTCATTTTCATTAAATTCTAAAAAGTTTTTAACTTCTTTCTTTCTTCCTTGAACAAGTTATAATTGAGTAGGGTATCCAGCTTTCATGTGTATGAGGGCTTTCTGTGTTTTTATTGCTATTGAAGAACAGCCTTAGTCCTTAGTCATCTGATAGGATGCATGGGAATAGTTCAATCTTCTTGTATCTGTTGAGGCCTATTTTGTGACTGATTATATGATCAATTTTGGAGAAGGTACCATGAGGTTCTGAGAAGAAGGTATATTCTTTTGTTTTAGGATGAAATGTTCTATAGATACCTGTTAAATCCATTTGGTCCATAACTTCTCTTAGTTTCAATGTGTCTCTGTTTAGTTTGTGTTTCCGTGATCAGTCTACTGATGAGAGTAGGGTGTTGAAGCCTCCCACTATTTTTGTATGAGGTGCAATGTGTGCTTTGAGGTTAAGTAGAGTTTATTTTATGAATGTGGGTGCCTTTGCATTTGGAGCATAGTTGTTCAGAATTGAGAGTTCCTCTTGGTAGATTTTTCCTTTGACCAGTATGAAGTGTCCTTCCTTATACTTTTTGATAACTTTTGGTTGAAAAGCATTTATTCAATATTAGAATGGCTACTTCAGCTTGTTTCTTGGGACCATTTGCTTGGAAAATTGTTTTCCAGCCTTTTTTTCTGAGGTAAGTGTCTTTCTTTGACACTGAGGTGCATTTTCTGTATGCACCAAAATGTTAGGTCCTGTTTATGTATCCAGTCTGTTAGTCTTTGTCTTTTCATTGAGGAATTGAGTCCATTGATGTTAGGAGACATTGAGGAATAGTGATTGTAGTTCCCTGTTATTATTGGTGTTATTTTTATGTTTGTGTGGCTATCTTCTTTTGTTTTTTTTGAAAGAAGATTACTTTCTTGCTTTTTCTAGGGTGTATTTTCCCTCCTTGTGTTGGTGTTTTTCCATTATCTTTGTAGAATCCTATAAAGATATTGTGGATTTGTGGAAAGATATGTGTGAATTTGGTTTTGTCATGGAATATCTTGTTTTCTCCGTCTATGGTAATTGAGAGTTTTGCTGGGTATAGTAACCTGTGCTGGCATTTGTGTTCTCTTAGGGTCTGTATGACATCTGCCCAGGATCTTCTAGCTTTCATAGTCTCTGCTGAGAATTCTGGTGTAATTCTCATAGATTTGCCTTTATATGTTACTTGACTATTTTCCCTTACTGCTTTTAATTTCTTTGTGTAGTGATTTTGTGTTTTGATTATTATGTAACAGGAGGAATTTCTTTTCTGGTTCAATCTATTTGAAGCTCTGCAACTTCTTGTATGTTCATGGACATCTTTTTCTTTAGGTTAGGGAAGTTTTCTTCTATAATTGTGTTGAAGATATTTACCGGCCCTTTAAGTTGGGAATTTTCACTCTTGTCAATCCCTATTATCCTTAGGTTTGGTCTTCTCATTGTGTCATGGATTTCCTGGATGTTTTGGGTTAGGAGCTTTTTGCTTTTTGCGTTTTCTTTGAATGTTGTATCAATGTTTTCTATGGTATTTTCTGCACCTGAGATTCTCTCTTCTATCTCTTGTAGTCTGCTGGTGATGCTTGCATCTATGACTCCTGGTCTCTTTCCTAGGTTTTCTATCTCCAGGGTTGTCTTCCTTTGTGATTTCTTTTTTTGTTTCTATTTCCATTTTTCGATCCTGGATGGTTTTGTTCAGTTCCTTCACCTGTTTAGTTGTGTTTTCCTGTAATTCTTTGAGGGATTTTTGTGTTTCCTCTTTAAGGTCTTCTACCTGTTTACTTGTGTTCTCTTGTATTTCTTTAAGGGAGTTATTTATGTACTTCTTAAAGTCCTCTATCATCATCATTAGATGTGATTTTAAATCACAGTCTTGCTTTTCTGGTGTGTTGGGATACCCAGGGTTTGCTGTGGTGGGGGAACTGGGTTCTAATGATGCCAAGTAGCCTTGGTTTCTGTTGCTTATGTACTTACCCTTGTCTTTCACCATTTGGTTATCTCTGGTGTTAACTGGTCTTGCTGCCTCTGACTTTGGCTTGTCCCTCCTGCAAGCTTGTGCTTAGTACTCCTGGGAGACCAGTTCTCTCTGGGAGGAATTTGGATATAGAGAGCTCTGATACAGGGTCAGCTCTGGGGCACAGACAGAGACCATTAAGATTCTGTCCCCAGCTGATCCTTGGTTCCTGTGACCTGATAGCTCTGTGAGGATCCCTCTTGAGCTAGAAATTTGAAGAGAAATGGTGGTCTCAACTGTGCTCGAAGGTATATAGGCACTCCTAGGAGACCAGCTCTCTCCTGGCGGTATTTGCGTGTGTAGCTCTGTGGTACAGGATCAGCTCTGGGGGCAGATGGAGACCTGAAGACTCCTGTCCCAGGAGGCCTCTTGGTTCCTGTGTTCTGAGGGTTCCAGACAGGTTCTTCTGAGCAGGAAGGCTCCCATTCCAGGCTGCCCCATGGTTCCTGTGACCTGAAGATTCTGGCCAAGTTTCTCTGAGCAGCAGTGGTGATCCTACCTGCACTCACAGGCCTATCTGCACTCCTGAGAGGTTTACTCCCTCCCAGCACTATTTGGGTATGGAGCTCTGTGGCAAAGGATCTGCTACAGGCCCAGATTGTTTTTCTATCTCAGGGGTTTGTTGTTGCTATTGTTATTGTTGTTATTTCTTTCCAAACACTAATTAAAAAAAAAACTCAGAATCTTGTGTTCTCATTAGCTTTTGTGTCAATTTGACAATCTTAGAGTCACATTGGAAAAGGGAACTTCCCTTAAAAAATTGTGTTGGGGCTGGTGAGATGGCTCAGCAGTTAAGAGCATTTACTGTTCTTGTAAAGGAACTAAGTTCAATTCCAAGTACCTAGTAGGTAGCTCACAAACATCCATAACTCCAGTTCTGTGGAGTCCGATGTCCTCTTCCAACTTCCTCAGGTACTAGGCAAGCATATAGTAACAGGCATATGCTGGCAAAGCTCTCATGTATATAGAATAAATATTAAATGAAAGAGAGAGAGAGAGAGAGAGAGAGAGAGAGAGAGAGAGAGAGACAGAGAAGGCCTCTATCACACTGACCTGTAACTATGACAGGGAGAGAATGTCTTGACTGATTTGAGAGGGCTGAGCCCACTTTGGGTGTCATCATCCCTAGGCCTGGTCCTGCAGTGAATCATAAGCCAATGAGTAAGACAGCAGCAAGCATCACTCTTCCCAGGCTCCTGTGTCAGGTCCCTGTTCTTATTTCCCTCAATGACTGCTGTGACCTACAAGTGTGAGATGAATAAGCCCTTTTGTCCCCAAGATGCCTTAGATCATAGCAAAAGAAAGCAAACTATTCTTTTATCAGAATAGGCAACTTTGAAATATATTCAGTAATACAGTTGGATGGTGACCAGTTTTTCAAAGCTAGCCCCTGATCCCAGACTTGTGGGAGGATCCAGAACAGCAGAAGATGGATAGCAATCTGAGTGTGTAGCTCCTGACATCACTCCTGATGTGAACAGTCCCCTTGGCCTCCCTTTCTTTCTCTTCTCCATAATCTTGCCTCTCTGCTGAAGTGTTTGTTACCTTGCCATCCTTGTTAGCATCCAGCTGACAGGTTGAGTTCACTTCTGTTTTCTTGCTTTATTCCCTTAAGCTTTTGTACAGTTTGAGCCTGACGGCAGGAGGAAAGGGGGGGGGGGTCTTACTTCAATGTGATTCTACAGACTGGTGTGTTACAAAATCTCCCATTCTGGAAACGATGGAGGCCAATGGGAAACTACAATCCAATCCAGGAAGGATGACAAAGAGTTTGTAACATTCAGGGATGGGGATATAAGCCATCCAGGGAAAGAATCAAGGTGCTGGCTGTGGGTGAAGCAAATACAGAATGGGGGAGGTAAAGAAAGGTAGTTATAGCTACCAGATAAGGCCATGTAACAAGCTGTGAAATGAGAATTGCATTTGACATGAGTGCCCTGTCTTTTTTTAAGGAATGTTTGTGAATATATATATATATATTTGCAATTTCTTCTTCTATAACTTTATATTATTATGTCTAAAATGTATATGTTACATATAACATCATTTGAGGTAATATCAGTGGTTAAGTGTTGTAAGTTTATATTATCATATTTAAGTTATGAGACACTAAAGGACTAATCACTCCTCAAGGGACTTTGCTACCATTCTAATACATACATGCATACATACACACACACATTCACACATGGATCATACATATACACACATACACACTAGCACACAGACAAACTCACACACACTCAAATACACAGACACAGACACACACTCACACATGTACACACACATACACACTTATACACTCACACATAACTTACACACATGACACACGTACACACATATACAGTCATACACTCACACACACTGACATTGACTTACACACTCATACACAGACACACAGACACACACATACACATTCATATACTCATACGTACATACAGACACACATACAGACATATACTCACACACAGATACAGACATACATACACAGGAATACACACACATACACATACACTTTAATACTCACATACACACACACACACACACACACACACCTATAGGATGTGTTTATGGTTGTAGATGGAATAGGTATGGTAGGCAAAAATAATAACCTGTTATTGTTTTTATTTGGAAATTAAATAAGATGTGATTGTGTATCAACTTGGCAAGGGGAGGATTTGGGATGACTGCTCTTCATTTTCAACTACATCTAAAACTAACCAAAATCCAAACTGCTCAGAACTCCTGCGAAGAATTTTCTTGATTCAATTATTTGAAGTAGGAAGACCCACCCTCAGTGTGGGTGGTACCTTCTAATAGCCCCCACACACAAAAGGACATGGAAGGGAGGAACTTGGCTTTTCTCCTGCTTGTCCTCACCCTCACCAGCAAGTTTATCTATTCGTAACTAAGGCAGTCCTTCACCAATGTTAGAAACTATTTCTTGGGATTCCAACATAGACTGAAGATCAACAATGGTCTGGGACTCCAGTGCCAGCCTGGGACCTCTGAGACCCCCAGACCCTTCATATACTAAACAACTACTGGAATATGTATGTACATGTGTATACATGTACATGTGTAGCACATGAGTATGTATGTGTATATGTTCGTGTATATGTGAATTATATATATATGTATATATATATACATATATATATGTATATATATATATATACACACACATATGTATACACACACATCACATTCTGTTTCTTTTGGGAACTCTGACTAACACAGGAGACTAAGGCAAAAGGATCAAGAATTCAAGACCTGTCTGGGTTAAAGAGTGAGTTCCAAGACAGCTCAGACAACTTAGAAAGATTCTCAATAAGAAATACAAGGAGGGATGGAGGCATGGCTTAATAGTACAATACTTAACTAGAGCCCACAAGTGAGAGACTAGGACCATGGACCAGTGATGGTCTGGGGGTGTGGTTCAGTGGTTAGAGCACCTTCCTAACAAGCACGAGACTCAGAGGTCAATATTCAACACTGCCAACAAATAAAATTAAGAAAGTCATCATTTGAGGCTTCAGCTCACTGCTTCCTAGAGCAGCCACCCTGAGGCACTGCCACACAGATGCTGGCCTAAGGATGCAGAACCTCATCACACACAGGGATGGTCTCACCCATCAGGCAAATAGGGTTTTGTTGCTCATCCTTTGAGCCCTGATCTTGAGGCTAGCACAGTCTACATAAAAGAATTTCATCTGTGGTCCCCACTGCTCCTGCAAGAGAAAGCACCAGTCACAAGTACAAATCTCATGAGCTTTGTAAGAATGCGGGGATGGGGGGTGATTCAAACCCAGAGGACCAGGCCAGCAATCCTCCTTGGAAACCAGCATGCAGGACTAAAATGCTCCTGCACTGTGGTGCACACCACGTCCCAGAGCAATTGCTAGAGCAATTCCACTTACCCCTCAACTGTTCTCTCCTATCCTCATCTTCCAATCAGAAGCATCCTCCTTAGAAAGTGGGGAAGAGGATTGGTCAGCTCCATCTTATCTTTGGTGTCAATCATAGGATTGGTAGGTTTCCCAGAAAAAAGCTCTTTCAAAGGCCTCTCCTGACCACAACCGCAGTTTGGTGAGATTTTCAACAGGCTGTAGCTGTCCTGACCTGCCATGCATTCCTACCATAGGCCGGGTTGTCCATTCAGAAGCATACAACAGTCACTTCTGGTCTTTCTTCAATCCGAACGAATAGAAGAAGCAGGAATGCACATCTCAGCTTTTAAGAACTCAATAGAAATGGTTAAAAAAAAATAAAATACAATTGGATGAGAGCCAAGGCATTATTTGTCATACTTACAGAGTTTCTCTTTCAAGCCCACAGAGGACTAGGAACACTGTGTCCAAGGGTGTGTGAAAGCCAACATCCTGCAGCTGCAGCCCAAAAGCTCAGAGATAAAATTATGAGTGTTGATAAATCTCCCTCTGCAAATATCTCTTCTGCTTTGGAATACTTACAAATACACATATAAATGAAAATAGATGGAGTTGGAGTTGTGTTTGGTATTTTTAAGATTTTATTTTATGTGTATGAGTATTTTCCTGCACATATGCCTGTGTACCATATGTGAGTAGTGCCCACACATGGCTAGAAGAGGGCATCTGATCCCCTGGAACTGGAGTTACAGATGGTTGTGAACTCCTATACCAGGGGTGGGAATCAAACCTTGGTCCTCTAGAAGAGCAGCCAGTGTTCTTACTTGAGGAGCCATCTCTGCAGCTTTAGTATGCTTTGCTTAATTGACTGACTATAGGTTGGAAGAGTCAAAAATCATCTTTGAAGTAACCTAGCAACAACAAAGATGGCCCTTGGCTTCTTCTTCACAATGGTCCTTCAATAGAAGAGAGCTCCAAGCACAATATCTCTATAGTGACTTCACCAGTAAACCCTGTTGTCTTCTCTCTAAATGTGACCAGTCATGTTGAAGAAAGTCGAGGGATTCCCACAAGGAGAGTCATAGGCTCTCCCAATCATGGTTGGCAGCTTCATTAGCAGTAGCTCCAACTGTTGACAACATGCACTGTGTCTTTGAGTTCCCAGGATGGTGGGAACCCAGAGTTGGCTCCACATCAAGTGAAGGTCAGATCTGAAGCCATACCTTGGAACCTTTAGTGATAAATTCTACAAAACCTTTAGGTCATGTTCAAATCCCAAGGGTCTTGACTTATCTTGTCAGGTGTGTATAAAACAAGAGAAGGAAAGCCACCATCTTTGACAACCTCTAGTGTTTCGGCCTCATACAAAGTCGTAAGATGGGGCCTCTGCTTGGCATATCAGAGATGTTCTGGAAGCACTGGGAGGGGAAGAGGGATTTTTTTTTCCTAATGAGGAAGAAGCCATAGATGGGTAAGACTTACATAGGTTTGAAGATGATAAAGAACCTTGTATAATACAGGTGCTGTAGGGTCTGAGAAACATAGTCACACTGTGAGGCTCCTTCACCAGTTCATTCAGCACTGAGAATTGCTCTTGTCTCTTTCTCTTTAGTGAGTAGAAGAGTCTAGACCCTACGAGTTAACATCAGCAAATATCTACCAAGAGCCACTGGAAGGTTTGCCTCTGCACCTGCGGAGACCGGCACATCTCATTTGGTCTTTAAGGAGATCTCAACCTTATAATTTAAGGCAGTGATTCTCAACCTGTGGGTCACAATCCCTTTCTCAAACCTGTATCTTCAAAAATATTTACATTACAATCCCTAATGGTAGTATAATTACAGTTATGAAGTATCAGCAAAAATAAGTTTATGGTTGGGGGGCTGTCACCACAACATGAGGACCAGTCACAGCATTAGGAAGATTAAGAACCATTGATTTAGGTTAAAGGTCAATTCATCACCCTATGTGGGGACTCTGAGTTTTCTGGGAATATCCTTCCCCATTTTTCCCCTAGGACTTTGTCTAAAAACTACACTGAGAACCTGTTTCTCTCTTATATGGATTCCTATAATCCTCTGATCCTTGTGGACACTTTACAATTTCAAATTCTATATTCATTCAGCTCTGCCTGACGCCTCTCTAAAAATTTATTGGCATAATGGACTCTGCTTATTTCTAACCATCTCCAAAAGTGCACACAGGCTCAGAGAGGGATCACATCTTTATATCTGTGTTTCTCATGTCTGCCTCCAGGAGTATCTGTATGTCTCTTTACTGTAACCAAAATACTCAACAGAACAGTTTAAGGAAGACAGGCTTCATTTTGACTCTGTTTCAGAGGACTCAGGGGCTCAGTCTGTGAACCTGGTTCAGGTTCCTAAGCAGAATGTCAAGGCAAAAAGAGCATATGGGAGAAAACCATTATTCACATCATGGTGGACAGGAAGTAGAGGGTGAAGTGGACAGAAAGTAGCTATGGATAATATACACCCAATGACCTATCCCTAGAGATCTACTTCCTCTAGCAATTCCCCACTTGCCAATATTTTCAGAACCTCTTAAAATAGCATTAGCAGCTAGAGATCAAGCATTTAAAACATGTACAAGGATGGACCTCTGATTGGGCTGGAGAGATGGCTCACTTGGTGGTGAAGGGCACTTGCTGATCTTCCAGAGGGCCCAAGTTTAGTCTCTAGCACCCACACTGGGTGGCTTAAGCACCTGTAACTCCAACTCCATGGATCCTGTGCCCTCTTCTGGCCTCTCTGAGGCCATTACATGTGCATACCCACACACAGACACACATGCATACATGGAAGTCAATAAATAATTGTGGTCCACAGGAAGAACAGGCTCTATGAGAATCTCTCCGACAAGTGAACTAAAGTACATCATACACAGTGCTGGTGGGGAGACAGACCATGGTTGACTTACATCTTGGTGATATGGGTTGCAATATAATCCCCAGCAGTGATTAGAATGTGGGCAGGCCGAGAGGCCAAGGGCTAGGTTAATAGAACAAAAGAGAAAAAGGTCTTGCCCAGGAAATAAGGTGAAGCTTTGAGACAGTGTTTCCAACCCCACCCTCCTTGAAAGCCAGCTTCCACCATAGACACACCCATGTCCTGTCTGACACCTCTCTAAAGATTTATTGGCATAACAGACACTATTCGAAAGAGTTGGCCCCGGATCACGCATCAAAATGGCAAGTTTGAAAGGATTAGAAACATACCTGGTCACATATTTCATCCTGAGTCTACACTTAATTAAGATATTGCCAGAGCTATGGCAGGGACAAGCGAAGAACTAGCACTTTCTTCAGCACCCCCGTCCCTGTAATAAAATACAATATACGTGGATTGCATGCCGTGGCTTATTCATAATTATTTCATGAAGTAGCAGAAAAAAAAAAAAACAAATGAAGAGTTATCAGGAGCTAGTGTCATTAATTTTGGAAATCCAGATTTAATCAGAGCACCTTATAATGCTTACAATGCTAACACACCAGACTCTTTATTCGAAGAGGTTTGTAGGTATCATCAAATCAATATCAGTTGATGTGACTCTTTAATGATGTGATCATTTCAAAATTAGACTAATTTTAATTAGCAACAAAAGCATTTTGGGAACAGAAAATCTGAAGCTTTCTCAGCAGATCTTTGCTTCTGCTAACATTTAGAATTTTCCTAAGAGGGGAAAGGCAAGATTTAAATCCCAATGAAGGTTATCCTGATTCATTTCCCCCACCCGCCCCCAGCACCCAAGTTAGTCTTGAGTAGTAAGTTAAATTCTTAAGAAAGCTCTTGACCTTTTAAAGGGTTCTAAGGTGCTGCTGGGCCCCATTGAAATCTATGACACGGATTATTCTCAGGAAGTCCTGAGACAGAAGAAAAACATCAATGGCTTCTCAGACCTGAGTTCTTAGCTATCTGCAGGACTTGGGAATAGCATTCTGAATTGTCTTTCTTTCAGTCCATTAGTTTATTCTTTTTTTTTT
>JADRCD010193521.1:0-13334 GCA_019843815.1 Montemys delectorum
CTGGGATTAAAGTCATGTGCCACCACTGCCTTGTATTTTCTTTTTGTGATGGTAGGGAAAAGATTGTAAAATCAGATGACAGTCTTTCTGTCTTTGTTCTTTGCCTAGAATATGGTCCAGTTTTAAAAATCTCAATAGTCTCCTACAATCTGAACATAGTTTCCAAGTCCAGAGTCACTTATTAACTGCTGATCAGAGTGCCTGAGCTTCTGTGGTTCTTCTGTTCAAGAAATAGTCTCCCGTGACCACACTTTCAAGTTTATTCCCGGTTTTTCTCTTCTATCAGATTTATTGTATCCAGGTTTATGGTGAGGTATTTGATGGATTTGAACTTGAGTCTTGTGCAGGGAGACAGACATGGATTTATTTGCATTTTTCTACATGCATACATCCAGTTAGTTCAACACCATTTATTGAAGCTTCTTTCTTATTTCCATTGTATAGTTTTGGCTTCTTTGTAAAACATCTGGTATCCATAGGTATGTGGGTATGCTTCTGGGTCTTCAGTTTGAGTCTATTGATAAAAGTATCTGATTTTTTCTGCTAATTTCATGTTGTTTTCATTACTATTGCTTTGTAGTACTGCAGGAAAGCAGGAATGATGACACCTCTAGAAGTTCTCTTGTTATGCAGGATTGTTTTTGCTATCTTGGACTTTTTTTTTCCATGGGAAAGTGAGTATTAGTTTTTCAAGGTCTGTTGTCCCACAGTTAAACCATGCCAGGAAGCTTGTTGGGCAGAGAAGGATGAGACCGTGAGACTTGGTGGGCACACACCTGAGAGTTAGTGAATCCCTGCTCCCTGCCCGATTCCTGTCCTAGAACAGGCACCATGCTCCCCACATCAGCCACATAACCCAAACCAGAGCTCTTCACGACAATGAGGTACCTAGAAGCCCTGAGGGGTTTGCCAATAAACTTCCTTTCCATGACATGATGTACCTCCCTGCAAAAGGTATTTAATCTCTCGTGCACTCTGAGAAGTTGGTATGGTACAATAAGGTATGCATCCATTTTCGACTATGAACAATCAATAAACAATTTAGAACCAGAGACTGTCTCTTTCACCATGATCGCCATAAGCAGAGTGGAAAAAGCATTTGCCAACAGAGCTACAACTAAATCTCCCATAGACGACTCATCTGCCCTCCCAAACAACTTCCTCCAAGCTAAGACAATCGCTGCTGAGCTAAGCCCAAGCTCCCGTTTCCCCAGGTCAGGCTAGATGCCAGTCTCTAGCCAAAACTCTGTTCTCAGCAATTCCATGACTCCCAGAATGCCTGGGTGACCAAGAATCAGAGAATTCCCTTGTCCCTGGCCTCATCTCAGGGCCAAGGACCCCCAAACAAGCTCCAGCTTTGCAAATCTCAACCTGGGCTTTTCTATCCCTAGAGCAGTATCTTGGTGCTTCACTTAGCACCTGCCCAGCACCTGCCCAGCACCTGCCCAGCACCTGCCCAGCACCTGCCCAGCACCTGCCCAGCACCTGCCCAGCACCTGCCCAGGCCTGGCATAGGATAAGCTTAGTTAAACTGTCTTCACCTCCCAAGTGGTCAAGCTCAATACTCAGGTATTGGGCCTTATACTAATCTACATAAAGGTAGAACTAAATAATCAGGGCACAATCTACATATTCATAACATTGTCAAATAATAAATGAAGAAATCACAGTCCATTAACTTTAAATCTATAGGTATAATGCTTTTCAGATACAACATTTATCACATTTTTTGTCACTGATAAAATTAATAATTATATTTTACTAAACCACTGTATTATATATTTTTGTATATATGTTTTATATGTCTTACAATTTCAATGCACTCTCTAGACATGCAAATCATCTATTAATTTTATATTCAATAGGCAGCTCTGTAGCAAAGTTTATTTTAGGTTTTTAAAATTCTCCTCAACCCTTCGTTTACTTATGTTTCAAATTCTCGGGGGATTAAATCCTTAAAAATGAAGCTCATCTTCAATTAGCAAGAAGAACATATGTATGTGCTTCATTAAAATCCCCAGGTAACATGAGGAAGAGTTCATTTTGGGTTTTAGATAATTAAAGCCGCATACACATTCTCTGATACTCCATCTGGCATTAGAATGTTTTCATCTACAGGCCACTAGAACTAACTGACTTCTGAAAAACTTTAATAAATTCATTAATATTAGGACTCATGTGAATTTGGTATTGTACAGTCGAGTGCCTTATTATAACCTAAATATTCTCTAATGAGAAACTAAACGAAGGTCTATTTTATCTTCAATGATAATCTTGCTAGGCTAACAATGAGAATCTTACAGTTTAGAGACAACCACTAACATGACAAAAAATGTAAAAACATTAGTGTATAATGAAGTTTAAATCAGTATTTAAAGAAGTTTGACTTTTGTTCCATTCTTTTTTTTTTTTTTTTAATGAGACAGAGTTTCTCTGTGTAGCCAGGGCTGTCCTGGAACTCTGTAGACCAGGCCCGGAACTCAGAAATCCTCCTGCCTCTGCCTCCTCTGTGATTAAAGGCTTGTACCACCAGTGCCCGGCTTTTGTTCCATTCTTTAGCTACAGCATTCTCCACTTTTATAGACATTCACCACTTTAAATATATGCAAACAGGCAATATACATGAAAAAAATCAGGATCATCATATGAATTTTGATGAAATCCTTTTTTAATTATTTAGCTATTTCTAACGCATTTTCTAATTAAGGTAACACTGATTCTATTTGATATATATAAAATCTGCATTGATAACTATATTATGCTATGCATTTTACCTATTTTTTTATTTTTTTTCCCATTCTGGGTATTGCATCCATGGACTTGCAAATGCAAAGCAAGGGCTTAACTTCAGCCCCAACTTTTAAAATGCTCCTAGAAAGAGGATCCTTAATTTTGAAGATCAAACAATATAACTTCATCAATAATATAATTTGATATACTATGTTTGTTATATATTTATCAAACTATAAGTATTCTGAAAGTTGTCACTTATTGAATTATCTTTCATGCAGTGTTGCATATGAATATCCAATCAATCAATCTGAACCCACTGTTAAAATTTTCTCCTGACATAAAGTATGAACATTACACTAATACAGTCTTAAAGGAAATTGACATTCTATATGATGTTTCTATATGAGCCAGGCATATTCACCTCAAAATCTCTGAAGATCATTCTAGAGCCTGCTTCTGTATATGATCAGAAGAATTTAATGAATCCCATCTGATTTAGCATGGTTACATGTGCAGGAGAAGAATTGTTGAATCTCATCTTTGATTACACAGTAAATATGCACTTTGTATGATTGGTCAGTGAGTACAGATGGAGAGTTAGCTGATTACATATTAATTTAGTGTATTTTTAGAACACTATAATAAAGTACTCAGCAATTAGAAAATAATTAGTTCACAAATCTATAACCTAGGAAAGTCAACATCTAAGCATAGGTATCTGTTCAGAAACTTTTTCTTCTTCTTCCTTTTTTTTTTCTTTTTCTTTTTCCTTCCTTTTAGCTTTTGGGCTTATGGTTTGGTTTTTGAAACAAGGTTTATCTACATAACCTTGACTGCTCTGGAACACATGTAGACTAGGTGTGTCTCAAACCCAAAGAGATCCACCTAGCATCCTGTGTACTGGGATTGAATTCAAGCTTCTTAATATGCTGTTTTATGTTGAGAGAGATAAATAGAGGAAACAGATATGAAAAGAGGATGTGTGTGTGTGTGTGTGTGTGTGTGTGTGTCTGTGTGTGTGTGTGTGTGTGTCATAGCTTCTTTGTAATAAGATAAGATATATACTCAATATTTAATGGGCCTAGTTCTTCTCATCATAATTTCCACTTAGTTATACTGAGGACTAAGTTTCTACTATGTTATGTGGAGGACAGATTCAAATAAAAGTTACTTATGAAGCAAAATAACACATGTTAAATTTGATTACATGAAGTCAAGTGTTTGCCTGATTTAATATCCGTATAATTGTTTTCACCCAGAAGCAGTATTATGGTAGTAGTGTTTAATAAGTTATACACTTGAAACAAAACAATAATACAGTATAAACTTTTTTCCAAATGAAGTTGGAGTGCACATTTCACACTTCATACACTTAATTAATATTCTTCAATCAAGTACAAGATCATAATGTCACTAGTGTTCTGTTGGAATGAATTTACTATTTATTATTTAAAAGTATGTGGATGGTATAAAGAATATAGACATACTATGAAAAGGCAAGATGACATAAGTTATAAAAAAATCTGTTAATGCAAAATTCAAAATGGAATGACAGGTATACATTGGAAATGTTTAAGTATGCCATCAAGAAGGGAATACACTGTAGGAATTTTCAGCTAATCAGGATAAGCTTGTCAACTGCTTTTGTTTTTTTTTTTGTTGTTGTTGTTTGTTTGTTTGTTTTTTGTTTTTAAGACAGGGATACATTATTGAGCATTCACCACAGGACTGATCCATCAGGGCCCCAGATCAGACTCAGGACCTGTTTGCAACCCTTAGTTAAGATTAAACAGGGCTTTTAAGCCTTGAAATCCATAAACATCTGTGCCAAGCTTGTCCACCAGTTAGGATTTAGGAAACATGCCTTTGTTGTATACTTATCTTGCTCCCGTTAGTTGAGATATTCAATTGTGGCAGGGGACTTGCCTTGTCTAACATTCATGTTTCAATTTGCCAACCAGGATGTCAGTTACCCACCTATATGTCTCTTTCTGCCAAGTAGAATTCCCAGGGAGGTCTTAGGAAATTAAGTGTAAGTCTTATTCTAAATAGGTAAAGGTATCTCTCTTATGTTGGGGTCCATCCCATGGGTAGCTTATAAAAGCAAAAATCATAAAAGCTCATACACAGGTACAGGAAGTACTGCCTGGTGATTGGTTCAGGCCCAAGCTCAATGTGATTAACTGTACAAAGCAGTTCTAATTGACTTCTGCTGTGATCGGTTTTCAAGAACTCCAAAGCACAGAATAGGACATATCATCAACTAGATCATGAGGAAGTTTCCTAGTAACAGCACAAGAGAAAGCTTCCTTATACCATTAGAAAGAGCACAGAATGGCTGGCTAAACAGGTAGCAGTTACCTAGGCCTTAACATCCAGAGAAAATAAAAGGGACTGGCATCCTTTGTGGTCCTTGAAGTTGCTCACTTGGCTCCTTGGCTTGTATAATCAATCCTTGGAGCATAATCAGTTCATTCTGCTTACTCTCACTGGCACACTACAGAGTTCCAAAGCTTTGAACGTTGGGGCTGTCATTTAATTTTTGACTAGTGACATATTTTTGGCTCAAAAGGCTCCTTGATTTAGTTCCGGGTTTCAATACAAGCTTCTAAAGGTGAGGCTTTCTCCTGAATGCCAACAAATTCATCACAGTTGGATGTCTTTGTCTTTGTTTTCTTTTTGTGGGGGAAGGAGATTCAAGACAGATTTCTCTGTGTGACCCTGGCCATCCTGGAACTCTCTCTATAGACCAGGTTGTCTTCGAACTCAGAGATTTGCCTGCTTCTGCCTCCTGAGCGCTGGGATAAAAGGTGTGCAAGCAGATGTCCTGATTTTAAGAATTGGCAATAGGAAAAGTCCTACTGCAACTTTGTTAAGCCAAGGCCGGTTGATATCCATGGGAGGCCTCCCCTTTTCTGAGGAGAAAGGGAGGAGGTGAGGATGGGGGAGGGGAGATTCGAGGGAGGGCTTTCTCTCTCTTGGACCTGCCTGAGCCTTTCCCTCAGCTGTCTTAAGAAAAACAAATAACTCTAGAACATAGTTTGGAGGAATACAGCTTCTCAAGACACTCTTCTCCCTTCAAAGTATTTAAGAAGCGTAATTTTTCCCAGTTATGTTTTTCATAATTTAACTATATTTCCCCAATCTAGCAGGAAATGAATCATTGTTTTCATTGCTCAGCAAAAGGAAGTAGAAGGGGGAGGGAGAGTGTGACAGGGGGTTTCTGGGAGGGAGGGAAACAGGAAAGGGGAGAATATTTGAAATGTAAATAAAGAAAATATCCAATTAAAAAGGGGTGATAAGGCATAAGAAATTTAATTGAAATTCTTTCTTCTGAAATTCTGTTTATTGACCTACCGTGTACAAAGTAAACAAGAGGATGTGTTTAGTTCCACGTCCATTTTTGTGTGGGGTGTGTGTGTGTGTGTGTGTGTGTGTGTGTGTGTGTGTGTGTGTTTGCACATTCAAAGGTATGAATGCATGAATATTGTCTGCTTTGTTCTCCAGGTTCCTGATTAGTGTGCCTTGCCAAGAAATGTATCACTTCAAAGTTCTGCTCCTTGGAATGAATCTGCTTATGTCTGGCAGGCTATAGCCTATTTTATCAGCTCTTGTAGACAGCTTTACTATGTAATTCTTGTTCTTCTCCCTTTCCCATATGTCTTTTGAATCACAAGCTCTGAAATAGTGGAATTTACCTTTATCTTCTGCTGCAAATTCTTGGGCTGGTGAAATATTGGTTACTTTCCTGCTTCCTGATTGAAAGAGGTATGAATTCAAATCACTTCCTAGTCTAAATTGGGTTTTCATTTATGCAGTACATCCTCACCTATTTGTGAGGCTTGTGGGCTGAAATTTGTCATCATTATGTCCTTTGGCTAACTTCAGGGTAAAAGCACTATCTGAGAGCAAAATGTTACAATTAAAATTAAAATGAGATTCACAGGGTTTTAAAAGACTGTTTAAAAGAACCACAAGGAATTGTAGATGAAAAGTAGCATGTGGTGCTTTGTATTTTATAGATAGTCTTCTTTCACAAGGTGGACATGGGCATTTCAATATATGCACTCTTGGAAAAGAAACAAAAATTGCATAAGCAAACATGTAATATTAATGATTCTGAAATATCTGGGAAGCATAGAACAGAAAATACATTTTCATATGGCATACATTTTAAATTTAAAATGGCATGGAAATTTCACTTTTTCTGTATTTTATGCTTTAATGACTGACCAAGTGCTAACTTGACTATTGCATTCATGATTTTAAAGGAGTAAGAAGCAGCTCATTGTTTCTAAAATATGAACATGATAATGACTGAAGTGTACAAAAGAAAGACAGTCCTCACGCAGCAATAGCTTCATAATGCTTGGGGGAAAATGTAGAAAAACAGCTCGCAGTTCCTTCTAAGCTGTGCTTTGTTTCAGTATGGAAATGAGTTTGGACTTCATGACCACAAAAGAAAAGCAAGTGCCCTTTTGAGTAATTCAAAGATTACGCAAGGAAACTGTATTTTGCTGACATGTTTAGAAGTTCTTAATGTGATCAAGTAGTACAATGATAATGAAGTCTTTAGAGAACAATTTGAATACATCATGACAACTACAACAAGGCTTGAAAAAATATTACCTGTAATAAGTTTTTGTATAAACATTAATAAAATATCTTAAAATATAAGGTAAAATCAAGTCTGTCATAAAACTATTTCCTCACCAGTTTAAGTATCATTCTTTGTTTGGAAATCCCTATTGCTTTATAGCTGTGTCATCAATCAATGTAGAGCACATATTTATGACAGAATTAATTATAACTGTTAATGAAAATTTTAGAGAAAATGCAAGAAAAGTCTTACATGATATTTAATTTAATGTAGAGTACTAAACCAAAAGTGAACTTTTGGACTTTAGGAAGTAAGTTGGAGATATAAAACCTTTACAGTTCACAAAGTATGGCCTAATTCCTTATCATAAAGCCTGGTCATTTTACATGGACAGTATAGTATTTTCTACTCTCTGTAATATGGTATTTTAGTAACCAAGGAGGTGGAAGTGTAACTCTTCTTTCTTCCTTAATTATCATGTTTTTTCATTCACAAAAATGAGGTGTCAGTAGGGAAACTGATGGTGGAACACAAAGCTGATGCTTGAGGAGAAATAAGTGAAGCCTCAGCCCCAGACTTATTCTTCTGCTGAAAGATCTATAAGGACTTTTCTAGAGTCAAAGATCCCAGTCAACTGTAGGAATTTTGTACTCATAGGAACATAAAAGTCATTAAGCCCTTTCCTTCAGGAGTCCAGAAAATAGAGTTGAGACCGAATGCCATTGCTTCATGTTCTTAAGCCCAATTTAGTAGAAACATATTTCTTGCCTCTTTCACTTCATACTGTGTTCAAATAAAGTGGTGGGTAGTAGAACCTCCAGAGCTAAGGAACAGAGTCATTGCAGAGCTGTTGATTATGAGGAAAGATTCCATCTTAGATAACCTAAAAGCGCTAGAGTAGCTGGTGGTATAAATCACTGCCCAGTTCGTACTTTTTATATAGGAAACAATTTGAATTCTATAAGCAGAATAACAAGAAGAATTACAATAGCAAAACAAATGTCATGTGAAGATTAAAGAGGTTTTTTTTTTCATTTTTATGTATGCTATAGGAAAACACTCATGAGAATATTCTTCTACAATTAATTATATATATGACATATAAGCATATATAATTTTATTTGTATCTATTTTAATGGTCTTTTAATTCAAGAAGGATTATTTAGTTTTATTTTAGACTATGATATTTTATCTACATACATATCTGTTTAATGTATGTGGACAGTGCCCTTAGGAGCCAGAAGTAAATATCAGAGGCCCTTAGTTGTAAGTTTTTGGGTAGGTCCTGGGGATCAAACCTGCCTCTTCTTGAAAGAGAAACAAGTGTTTTTATTTTTTGACTATTATCTCTAGCCCTCTTTTATGGTGCGATAAAAGTAAAAGACATTGTTGTGAAACAAGATAAATCTACAGTTATAATTCACACATGAACTTACCTAAGGCACCTCATTGAATGCTTTGAAAAAAGGGACTCAGATGTACTAGCTTTATCAAATCAAGATACTTAAATTAATAAACTATTGAAAAATCCTTTAATAAATGGTACATTTAGTATATGTCAAATTTGGATGTATATATTATCATATCACATTATGGATGACTAACAATGGTAACATTACCAGAAAACATTACTTACACAATATACTTCAAACCCACTTCAAATTTTGATCACAGGATTTCAAGAGTCTGTGAGGGTGACCACAGCTAAGACTCCTAGCAGTATGGGACATAAAACCTGAAATGGACACCTCATGTAACCAGGCAAAGCTTCCAATAAAGTGATGGGGACATCGACCCAGCCATAAAAACTTTGACCCACATTTTTTTTTCCTGCCTACAAGATAAACAGGGATATATAGGGAACAGAAATCGAGGGAGTGGCTAGCGAGTGAATTGCCTACCTAGAGACCCATGCCATAATAAAGAGCCCACCACTGACACTATTAATGATATGCTGCTATATTTGCAAACAGAAGCCTAGTAAAATTGTCCTCTGAGAGACTTTACACAGAAGCTGATAGAAACAGATGAATAGACCCTCGGCCAAACATTAGGTGGAGCTTGTGATTCTTGTAAAAGGGGAGAGGAAAAGACTAAAGGGGATAGAGAGGTCAGGATGCCACAAGAGTACTTACATAATCAACTAACCTGGGTCATAGTGGTTTACTGAGACTGAACTACCTACCTGAGAGCATGCAAAAGATGCGCCTAGTCATATGTAATAGATGTACAGCTTGGTTTTCACCCAGCACCCCTAAGAGCAGGTGCAGGGCCTATCTCTGACTTTGTTACCTGTCTTTGGATCAGTTTTGTAAATGTTAGGTTTATTTCCACAGATGAAGTAAGACTAGTATCTGTTGTAAACTTGACTCAACCGAAAGAAGACAGGTTGACAATAGATCGTTGCAATAACAGGAGGTTTATTGATCCATGTACGTGGAGTTCTCTTATACTTTACAGAGGGCAGATTCCTGCAACAGGGATAGCTGGATTACTCTGGTTGGTTTAACAAAGAACAAAGAATCTCATCAGGCACTGATTGGCTTGCTCAGGGGGCTGTTCTTGGCTTAGTCAGCCAACTTCCCTATCCAGCTCTGCACCTGGCCTTGAAAAGTCCCTGGGAAGGGGCTAAGTAACTAGGTGGTAGTGGGGGATTGTTATCAGCAAGGTCAGGGTGATAGTTTGTGGTCTTTTTTGAAATTCACCACACCGAGGGGTTGGGGGGTTCTTTCAAGAATTGCTAATCTTGTTTTCATGGACCTTACCATCATTGCAACCACCAGTTATTTTTGTTTTGGCCTTACTTAGCTTAGTCAGAATGGCCTGGTCATTCTGTCTCAACATTCTGACCACCAGAACTTTGTTTTTACGACATGTTCTTGAGTATCCCTGGAACACAACTTCTCAGTGTCTAAAGCTGCTGCTTGCTACTATACAACTTTGTTTCCACATTGCTTGCTGCTTATACGAGCTGGAATATGGCTCTCCTATTTCACTTTATTTCTACATTCCCAGAACTTTGTTTTTATATTCTCAAAAACTTGGCTTCTATATTCCCAGAACCTTGTTTATACAGCTTTGTTTTTCACTTTATTACTTCATACCCAAGCCTTATGAATGCATGGCTTGGACTGAGCTCAGAGAATTTCTATACAATCATCCTTAAGCCTACTCCTTGAGGTTTCTAGCCCCCATATAATCTAAACTTCGCCAAGGCATCAGCTTCCAGCCTTCCAGCCTTCCAGCTCCATCAGCTAACCTAGGCCTATAATGTTTCAGTCTCTGTGATTGTTGCTCAGTAAATTCACCTTCTTCTACCTCTTTCTGAACTCTAGCTGATTGGGTCAGCTCAGCTGTTCTGGCCTAATCTCTCCAAGCTGACTGATTTAAACCGGTTTCTCTCAGCTTCTGTCTGGATTGCTTTCCCTGGAAAGATTGCCTCTGAACTCTACAAACTGAACTTCTCTGCAATCCTCTGAATTGAACTGAACTGAACTGAGAAAAACTGAATTGGGTTCAAATGAATTGAATTGAACTCAATTCCTCTCCCCTACTGCTCTTTAAGATTCTTCTTTGCCTTGTATGTTCTTTGAGAGTTGGGCATATTTATCTGACAAAGTCTATGAGATCTTTCTCTGATATGTCACTTTGTCTGGCCCTCAATTAGACATCATTGTTGGGATTAAAGGTTTGTATGAATAGTGTATTGCTATCCAGGCAGGCCACACAGATCTAGCAGGTCTTTGAATGTGATCAGAGAAGCTATGTTGCCATATTAAAATCCTCTACAGGAAGAGTCTTGATAGGAGAGGTAGACAATGTGGTTAATATTTGTTTTCTTGTCTTGATATTTACAGAAGTAGAAATTGGAGGAAGCTTAGAAATATGAGTAGTTTACATCTGTAATCAAAGCAGAGCCAATGCAGAAGAAGCACACACTTGAATGGATCTAGATTGGGCTACACAATGTTTCAACAAATGAACAACAAAGAATAAAGTGAAATGAAAAGAAAGAGAAGACAAAAATTAATACAGAAACTATCAATACTATAGAATGAATTTTCCTACTAGATTAATTATTAACATTTTCAAAAACATGATGGTACAAGAACAATCAAGGTTGAGTAGTGACTATGGTTTATATTTTGAGTTTTGGTATTTTCCAGAATAGCAATAAGAAGACCAAGGATTTTGTGTGCAGGTATGTGAACTTTTAGTTAGTCTCAGCTCCCATCCAGTGGACAACATCAACAACATTGTACATCATGTATTGCATTGTTACCATGTGTTACAAAATGTATTATGTAATCTACATTATTTACATAATTTCAACAGATAAATCATTCATTTATATGGTAATAACCTTATCATGTTGTAGAATATTTGACTGTGTGTGTGTGTGTGTGTGTGTGTGTGTGTGTGTGTGTGTATGTGTGTATTAATGTCAATACAAAAACCTGGATACTCAACTTACTTTTTTTTTAATTAGATATTTTATTTGTTTACATTTCAAATGTCATCCCTTCTCTGGGTTTCCCCTCTGCAAACTCCTATTCCATTGACTCTTACCCTTCTTCTATGAGGTTGCTCCCTTACCCACCCACCCACTCCCACCTGACTGCCCTAGCATTCCTCTACACTGGGTCATCAAGCCTTCACAAGCCCAAGGGCCTCCCCTCCCACTGATGCAAGATAAGGCCCCTTCAGCTCATTCAGTCCTTCTCCTAACTCCTCCGTTGAGGTCCCTGTGCTCAGTCCAACTGTTGGGTGCAAGCATCTACTTCTGTATTGGTCAGCATCTGGCAAAAACTCTCAGGATATAGCTATATCAGGCTCCTGTCAGCAAGTACTACTTGATATCCACAATAGTGTCTGAGTTTGGTGTCTGCATGTGAGATGGAGACCCAGTTGGGGCAGTCTCTGGATGACTTTTCCTCTAGTGTTTATTTCACTCTTTATCCCTGTATTTCCTTTAGACAGGAGCAATTTTAAAATTTTAAAGAGGGGTGGGTAACCCCATTCCTCAATGGGGGCGGAGGAGGTCATGACTAAGCTCGGGACATGGTATCCACTGATTCTTCTTCCTCTTCATGGGGTATTTCAGTTAATATCATCCCCGTGGGGTCCTGGGAGGGGCTTCCTTTTCTGGAATCTGGGATTTTCTGGATGCTTTCCCCAGTTCCCATCTCCCATTGCTATACACCTCTGTTCAATTTTCTGACCCTCTCTTGTGGGGCAGTGTGGGGCAATAGTCTGCTCAGGTAACTTAAGCTCAGTCAAGTATTTGATTTTGAGCCCTGGACACCTGTGGGCAATTTCTGCTTGCAGAGGGCTGAAGGAGCTTGGCCATAACTCCTGAGTCTTTGGTTCCCGTTTCAGTCACAACCTCTCAGAGCTACCCCTGCAGGAGATGTGTGCTCTATCAGGCAGACAATGCCCCAAGCTCCCAGCATTCTAGCTGGATCCTATCCCCAGTCATCTGACCACAAGCCAGACATGCCACACCCCATACAATATAAGGGGAGGTTTGCCCCCTCTTGTCTCTCTCACTCTCACTCTCTCTCTCTCTCTCTCTCTCTTTTTTTTTTTTTTGGTGGCATGGTATTCTTTATTTTGAAAATTTATGTGTAAGACTACAGAACTATCATAAACTGGCTAATTTTTCTCCTTCATTTTAACAATGGCTCAAAATTTTTATGCTAGTTTATTCATTACAAATTATTATTAAGACCATTAGTAAATAAAATTTGAACTTTAAAAAATAGGATGCATCTTGATTAACAGAATTTGTATTAAATGGACTTTTTTTTTTATTAGATATTTTCTTTATTTACATGTAAATTTTCCCTTTCCCAGGTTCCCCTCCAAAAAACAAACAAACAAACAAAAACAACAAGAACAAATCCCTTTTGCCTCCCCACTCCCCATGCCTGTCACCACACCCTCTCCCACTTATTGGCCCTGGCATTCCCCTACACTGGGGCACAAAACCTTCACAAGG
>JADRCD010193525.1:0-16706 GCA_019843815.1 Montemys delectorum
ACACACACACACACACACACACACACACACACAGACATACAATGTGTGTGAAACTCCTCTTAAGTGTTTCACTTGTTATTTTTCAAAACTTTATTGTTTATTATGTGCAAGTGGTGACTAAGACAGATATACTCGTAGCTTTTTTGAAGGCTAAGTTGTAGCCATGTAAATGAACATGATAGAGTATAGAGAGGAAGAGAGTGAAGTCTAGATATAGACTAAGTATATTCTCTAAGTGACAAAAACCAAACAAAACCTTGCTATATAAACTACTACCCCATTCTCCAGCACACCACGTGATAACCAACTATTGTCTTCTTTCTAGGAATAAGAACAAAAACGCTCTTTTAAGCAATAACACCATTAAAAAGAAAAAGATAAAGCTCTAGCATGGAGAATTTGGGAATATTATCCTCTTGAAGAAATGATCACTGTTGTGCAATTTGGCCATGATGGAACATTCCACCTCCCATGGTGGATCATGTGGTGCACCAAAGATTTAAATTACTCCTCAAATTGGACCCTGACTTTAGGTTTTAAAAGGGACGCAGTTTCAAAAGAGGTCATTGCCGACACAATCCCTTTAATCAACCGTCAGAGGATTTACCCAGCTGATGGTGCCAAGCATCCTTCACAGGCACCATGATGGCGCAGAGCTTCGATCACTCAACAGTGTATGAGGATCAAATGAATTTGCAAATGCAGATTTTTGGTTTATACAGTTCTTTTTCATCTTCTGGAAAGTGATCACTAGACTTAATCAGGGTTCCTCTGTACATCATTAACTAATTTTATCTTTCTCCTTTAAATTTTTATTTTTTTAAGAGTGAGTTTAGAAGAAACCATTCTTAAGTCCTCTGGATTTCATGTTTTCTCCATTGAAGCCTTGAGGGAAGTTGAATTTAAAAGTAGGGAAATCGTAATTAAAAGTGATTAGGAGAAGAAGTTTTGGTGCTATGCAATGTGGACTCAATTCTCCCAGTCACAAGCTGAAGCAAGCGGCAGTTTTTGGTTTTCATTATAGCTTTACTTGCTATTTTAATAAACATGAACCAGTATTCAAACTTTTAATACCCCACTGTTTAACTGTTTCCAGAGAGTCATCCAGCTCTTTTAAACAGCCTTTGCTTTAAAATTTTAATCTGTTTGGCTCAGTCTCACCTTAGAAAGTTGTAGCCCCATGGTAAACTCTTTTATAAGTTGATTTCCAGAATCATAAGCTAGTCTTCCTCTCGCACCCCCCCCCACACCTCTTAAGTGTTTCCTCATGTGCCAGAGTTGTGGGTGCCGACAGCTTCCCTGATTTGCTTTATCTGATTCCCTCAGCAAGTATGAGAGACAAATGTAGGAATGTGCTCAGCATTGCCTGGAAACATCCAGACAGCAGTGCTACTTACAGCTCCTCGAGGAAGCGGAGTCGATGGAGGAGACTGGCGGGTAGCTGACTGATGTTGTTCATACTGAGGTCCCTGGAGGGGAGGGAAGACAGACAGACAGCATGTGAGGAGCAGAATATGCCACACTGCAAGGAAATCCAGCTGTTCACTTCACACATTTCCAAGCAAGACAGTGAAATGAACTCATTCCCCCCACCCCCCACGCTTGAAAAATGAATGGTGATTTTCCATCTCAGATAAATAACCTGCCAAGGTCAGGGGCTCTTTCTTGGATTAAACACTCTATGAGGAACTTGCGTGGAATTCTAGATGGTTTAGACCATTCATGGGCATGGCTGTAATTCTTCATGTTTAAAATGATGTTGAATGGGGTAGAAAAGGAAGCAGACGAAACGACTTTGTGTCTTGCTTTCATAGTGATAAAGAGAGATGTCTTCACCTGGCAACTCTAGAACTCCCGCTCCTCGGAGATTTTTAAGCACCTTGTGAAAACAAATGTTTTGATCCAAAGAAACTTGAAACAAAACAAGACAAAAAGCCCTTTCCTTCTTCAGACTTGCTCCTTTTGCAGCTTCTCGGATTGCATTAAATAAGTGAAATGAACCATAAAAGGAGGGTGTAAGGTGATCCTGTTCTGTAGCACACTTCCTGCTGGGCCTGCACAGTAGTTCCTGGCACAGGAAACGACAAGCCACTTTGGGAAGAACTCAATCAATTTTTGTTTTAAGTGAAAGTCCGTGTAATTAGATTTTATTGTTTTTTTTTTTTTTTATTTCTCTATTTCCTTACCATTTCTCACGTGTTGTTTGGCATCTATACCTTCCCTATCTGCAGCTCAGAAGTCCAGAGACTGACAGCCAGGCAGGCCTGAACCAAGACCGACTCAGACTTCATAAAGTTGTCGCAGGTTTGGGGAGAAAGTGACCTGCTGCTTTATCCTGAGAATGACTGCCATTGTAACATCAGGTCTGGATTTCATACTTAAAACTCATCTTAAGGCTCTGGGTTTCTTTGTTAAAGTGTACACACCCACGGCAACTCCTCAGCCGAGTAGACTTTGATCGTGTAGTTGTTTTTGACAAATGTTAAGGCTAATTTAGTGATGCTACGGAAATGAAGAGAGTTATTTTAATGTTAACCAACACGAAGTTGGGGAGATAGCTCAGTGGATAAGGCGTTTGTCTTGCAAGCACGAGGACCAGACTTGAGATGCGCAGAACCCATGTAGAAGCCAGGAAGATATGGCAGCCACTTCTAATCGCAGCCATCTGGGGGTAGAGAGACAATGGATACTTGGGGCAGGTTGGCTAGCTAGATGAGTTAGAATCAGTGATCTCATGATTGGCCAACAGACCCTGCTTTAGCAGAGTGAGGAGTGATTGGAGTAGATCTCCAATATCAATCCTCAGGCCTCCATATACATGAGCACACATATGCATTTGCTTGTTGTGCATGCACACACATACATTCTCTCCACATGTAAATAAGCATACATAAATGCATGCACAGCACACACACCTAAGCATGCAAAAAATAACAAATATGTTCAAAGTAGGCAAAATGTTTTGCTAGAGACTTGAGCATAACTGTGGAACTACTATTTTGACATCTACTAGTGTATAACAGCATAATCAGATACACACTATATTCTCACCTTAAAGCTAAACAGAGACAAAAATAGAGAGTAAAATATGCCTCTACTTTTTAAAATTTGGTTTTCCTGAGATTGTCTAGATAGACAATTAATGATGATTTTATTTTTTTTTGTATGTGTGTTTACCAAACAGCAATGTGTTAAATAGATCGTTGTAGTTTCTAGATACCTCAGTGTGACTATATAGTCTCTGAGAAGACTTGACAATACCAGATGTAGTCGTAGCTTTTGTGTGAGGGTTTGTGATCAGCTGCTTCATGCTCTGGTTACCATGGAAACAACAATCACGTCCCTGCCATCATGGACTGTACCCTCAAACTGTGAGCCAAAATGATACTTTCCTCCCTTAGGTTGCTTCTGTCAGTTAGTTCCTCATAGCAACAAGAAAAACAACTTACACTCATGCAATAGAAATTTCTCTTCTAAGAGTTTCTATGGCTTCTGTAGTTTGCTATATAAAATTCATTTTTCTTTTACATTTTTATTCATTTGACAAATGGCAATTAGCTACTAATACTGGTGAGACTTTATTCTAAGACTGCATTGAGAAGGAAACAAATAGATTATCAACTTTTCCTTGTCCCATCATCCCTATTTCTGTGATCCATTGAGCGTTAATTGTACTCTAAAGGTCACTTCTGCATCTGACTCTCCTCACTGATGGCTGCTGTGGGTCAGGTCCTCTTCACACTGACCTCTGTCCTTCTCTCTGCCCTTACGCTTCCCCATTCCAGGCCATCCTCTGTCCTATAGCCTCAGTAGTCTAACGAGTCACCATTCCACCCAGAGTTACTTACTGTTAGCTAGCAAAAAAAATCCCCTCCAGTGGAAAACTTAGAAAAGAGAGCCCTCCTGATAGACTCATCCTGACGGGCAGAGAATAATTATAGAAAAGTATTTTATGGATTTCCAGGAGGAGAGGGAATTGCCTTTGTATGATGAACAATAGTAAATAGAATAAGAAAAGTAGAGTCCAGTTCCAAAAAGGGAAAGAAAGGAAGATCTTCGGAAACTCACAAATGTGATAGGATACCTAAAATGTTCAGAGAAAACCATGATAGACAATGGGGAAAAATCTAAAGATGCTCTAGCTGTTTAGCTCTCTGGTGGGTTAAATGGAGTTGACTAAGACTCCCTACAAGTGTTACTATGAATTGAGCCTGCAAAAATAGACTGTATAATAAGAAGTTCCCCACACAAAATTAGGAGATGTCCAAACCAATAGATGTACAAATTGAATCACAGAAACAACAAGAGCTCACTTGCCCACTGCAGCTCTTCATGAATGGTGTTCAACAGACCTAGCAGATATTAATATAATATTTCACAAAGTGAAAATTAAATACATATTCTTTCAGAAGTCCAGAAACCCATCTCTAAAATAGATGGTATTTTAGGTCACAAAAATTAAAATTATTTCAGAAAATTTCCAAATCTAAAGAAAGAAGTGAACATCCAAATTTAAGAAACATTAGACATTATCAGAGAAAAATGTCTACATTATATTTAGTCAAGTTGTCAACGATATACAGTGAAGAAATAATATTACAAGCTGCAAGGGTAAAATGGTTGCTCACATATGAAGGCAAACAGAAGAACCTAAGAGCCAGCAAAGTATGGAGCAACATATCTCAAGCCCTGAGAGCAAATAACTGCCAACTAAGACTGCTATATCAAGCAAAGGCATGTTTAAAAATTGATGGTGAAATGTGTTTCACCAAATGTGCCCAAGCATAAACTAGGGCAATTCATGACCACCCATTCAATATTACGGAAGATATACCAAAGATATAAATGTATACTGTAGACAAGTGAGGAAGAAAGATTGTCATAATCATACACATTACAGAAAAGTATAGATTAAGGAAAGGAACAGGGAGAGCAGAGCTAGGAGGGAATCCATTATGCTCAATACAATAAACCAGAATGTCCCTCATGCTAACAGGTGATATAGTTAAGAACAAATGATAACTTGACCAATCAGAGAAAGAATCAATAAAAACACAAGACTTAGTAAACATCTTTTAGTAACAAACTCAAATGTAAATGGTCTCAACTTATCATCAAAAACACAGGCACTAGATGACAGAATGGAAAAATTATATACAACTATTTTTCCCTCCAAGAAACACACCTCACTGATAAAGACACCCATAGACAGTCAAAAAGTGAAAGTACAACTATCTAAATGAACAAAAATAGAAACAAAATAAAATAACAACAACAACAACAACAACAAAACCAAGCCAGTATAACTATTCTGATATCTGTTAAAGTTGATTTCAAACCGAAATTAGTTTGAAAGGATTAAGAAAGTCACTGTGTACTAGTAAAGGGAACAAAACATTAGGAAGATGTAACAGTTATAATTATATGTGCACCGAATGTTGGACTCTCAATTTCATTAAACAAACAGTAATGAACAAACAGTTTTGATACAACAGTAGTGGGTGAATTCAATACCCTACTCTCATCTCTAGATAAGCCATCCAAGTTAAAAGCCAAGTAGAGTTAAACTACATCACAAAGCAAATGAACCCAGCAAATACCTACAGAATACTCCATCTTATGGAAACTGAGTATAGATTTATCTCAGTAGCCCATAGAACCACCTCAAAATTAAACTGTATTCTAAGTCACAAAGTAAGCCTAAAATCTAAAGAACAGACAAAATTTATTATATCTTAGAAGATCATTGGAATAAAACTAGAGAACAATAATAAGGAAAACCATAAATACTACATGAATGTATAGAGGCTGAACAATCCATCAACGACTGACTCACAGTGGGTCAGTGTAGAGATCAGGAAGAAAATAAAAAAATTATTGGTATTAAAAAAAATAGCATCACAACCTACCAGAATTTTGGGAATCAGTTAAGACAGTTCAAAGGGAATATCTGAACAGTCACAACTTTACATCCATCAGAATTTGCCAACAAACCTAGGAGCCTCAGTATTTGGCACATATATACTTATAGTTGTTAAATCTTCTTAGTGCATTTTGATTGTTTATGTAAAAATCAGAGAGAGAGAGAGAGAGAGAGAGAGAGAGAGGGAGCAGACAGACAGACAGATAGAGAGACAGAGAGAGAGAGAGAGAGAGAGAACACAATCACTCAGATAAATAATCTAATGATGCAACTCAAGATTTTAGAAAAATAAGAACAAGCTACAACCAAATGTGTAAGTAGTGAGAAGGTTGGCATGGAAATTAATAAAATGGGGACTAAAAGAACAATCCAGTTAATCAAACCAAGGGTTGGTTCTTTGGGAAGATAAACCAGAGTGACACACTCTCAGCTAAAGTAGCTCGAAGAAAAACAGAGAAGCAACACACTGACATAATTAGAATGGGTATTAAAAACTCCAGTGAAATCTAGAGCACCACTAGAGAATATTTTGAAAACATATTCCAAAGAACTGAAAAATCTAGAAAAAGTGGATAAATTCCTAGGTGCATATGAATTGTCAGATTAAAAAGAAAGTGAGGCAGTTATAAAAATTGTCCTCACAGCCTAAGTGAAGATGCTTGAATCTCACTCAGAAGGGGAAATAAAATAGTCATTGGAAGCAGATGGAGGGAGGGAACTGGGTTGGAGAGGAGGGGATTGAGAGGAGAAATGGGGGCCGGGAGGGTGGGTGAATCAGGTGTTGGGAGAGCTGGGGAGAAAGGGCCTGGAGAATGAAAAGAAATAGGTACAAGGGTGAGGTGGGGTGGGGTGGTTCCCAGGAGTCTATGGGGATGACTCTAGCTGAGTCACTCTAGCAGTAGGAGACATGGAACCTGAAGAGGCCTCCTCCTATGGCCAGGCAGTGGAGGGATATGAACATCAACCCACCCATAAAACCTTTGGTTCAAAATTTGTCCTGTTTACAAGAAACACAGAGACAAAGATGGAGCAAAGACTGAGGGAATGCCCAACCAATGACCAGTCGAATTTGAGACCCATTCCACGGGCACAAACCAATCCCTGGCACTATTAATGGTACTCTGTTATGCTTGCAAACAGGAGGCTAGTATAATTATTGTCTGAGAGGCTCCACCCAGCAGCTTACTGAAACGGATGCAGAGACCCACAGCCAAACACTGGATGGAGCTCTGGGAGTCTTGTGGAAGAGTTGGGAGAAGGATTGAGGGACTCAAAGGGGATAGGAACTTCATAGGAAGACCGACAGAGTCAATTAACCTGGACCTTTGGGGGCTCCCAGAGACTGAACAACCAACCGAAGAGCAAGAATCTCCCACATATCTAGAAAATAGGTAGCTTGGTCTTCATGTGGGTCCCCCAACAACTGGAGAGGGGGCTGCCTGCGGATCTCATCCCCCTAACTGTGCTTCAATGTCTGGCCTCAGTGGGAGAGGATGTTCCTGGTCCTTCAGTGATTTTATGTACCAGGGTGAATTGGTACCCAGGGGTCCTCTCCCTACTTGAATAGAAGGGGAGAAGGGGTTGGGGTGTGTGATGGGGCAGGGCTGGGAAGAAAGGAGAGCCTGTGATTGGGATGTAAAGTGAATAAATAAATTAATGGACAAAAAAGTAAAAAACTTGAAATTAAGAAAAAGAAATGTCCTCATAAACACCCAGGATCAGTTATATTCACTGTTATATACTACTTTTCCAGATGTTCCAAAAAATAAGAAGCAGAAGAAAAAACTCATTCTAGACACCCTGACCCCAAGGAGGCAACAAAAAGAAAACTATAGATCAATTTTTCTGATGGATATGGATATAAAATATGCTATAAAATCCTTGCAAATTGTTTTCAGGGATGTAATAAGATCCCAAAGTGTGGCAAGACTGGTTTCCTTCCAAGGATGCAAAGTTGGTTTACCCTATACAAATCAATAAGTTAAGTCAGCACATATAGACTAAGAACTGAAATCACGTGATCACTTCACAGCAGAAAAGATCTTTCTCAAAGCTCAACACTTCTTCCTTATGATCCTTGGAGAAACCAGGAGGAAGGGAGCAGAGCTGAGCATAATGTCTATGTACAGTTAAGTCTATATACTTACAGCCAGTGCTACCCTAAATGGGAAGAAACTGGAAACATGTCTCCAAAGTCAAAACTGGAGGCAAGAGTAGCATGTTCATTGCTCATATCCAACAGTGTTTGAAGTCTTGTCTAGAAGAATCATACAAGAGAAAGAATGAAAAGCAATAGAAGCAGGAAAGAAAGAAGCCCAAACACCCTCAGTTGCAGAGAATATAATCTTGTTCTTAAAAGACCTGAGCCACTCCACTAGAAATCTTTTACATCTTATAAACATTTTCACAATGTAGCAAGATAAAAATTAACAGCCTTTTTATACATAGTGACATTATCAAGAAAGAAGAAAAGAAAAAAATTATACTTGTAATAGTGTCAAATAATAAACAAACAAACAAACAAACAAAAAAGCACCCACCGAAAGAAGCTCAGTCAATGAGAGTCTTCTAATTTTTGACTAAGGTGAGAAATATAAGTTAGGTGAAACAGAGCAAGTCTTGTTGACAAATAGTGCTAGGAAAACTAGAGTCTCACTGCTGCATGAATGGAACTAGAGCTCTGTCCCTCTCTCACTCACCGTAAAAGTAAATTCAGAATGCCTCAAAGGGTTGCATGCAGGACCCGAGGCTTTGAAACTGACAAAAGAAAACACAGGGGCCACTTTAAAACATAGGGATAGACAAGGACTTTATGAAAATCAATGTTAGTAGAACAGGAATTCATATAAAAAATTGATGATGTGATTACATGAAATTAAAATGCTTTTGTTCAGCAATGGAAACAACCAACAGAATTAAAGAGACAATTTACAGAATGGGAAAAAATTCTTTGTCCTGTGTGTGTGTGCAAGTTAATGTTTAAAATATACAAAGAACTGTGATAATTAAAACACCACTATATTTTGAGTATGCCAATGAGTGGGTAAATGAGCTGACAAGACAGTCCCTAAAAGAAGAAATGCAAATAAGAAATGAATATTTGAAAAAGTGTTCATTATCTGTAGTTATCAAGGGAAAGCAGTTTTAAACTGAGTTAACTCAGGAGACAGAAGAAAACCCAAGCGGGGAGGAGTGTTCTGAAGTCTTCTGGACATGACATGGGCACTGTGCTCACGAGTTCACTGCAGCTATGCTAACTGGCACAAGATCAAGCCTGCGTGCAGCATCAGCAACCTACCACCAGGCAGCACGGACTGAACTCAGTGAGTTCTTAAAAAAAAAAAAAAAATGGAGAGGACATGGAAAATGGAGAAGGATCTGTTTTGGGTTGGCAGAAGGGAGAGGGGGAAGCAGGTGGAGTGAGGTGGACTGAATAAGGATACATTGTTTACATATGTGAAGTTGTCAAAACCTAAATAAAGGCTAGTCTACTAAGAAACTGATTTAAGATTCTACCTCACCCTAGTCAAAATGGGTATCAAGAAAACAAATGCCTGTGTGAAGACAGGGGAGCCTTATGTATTCCAGGTAGCAATGTCAACTGGTTCCGACTCTATAGAAGTTAGCATGGAAGTTCTTCATAAGTTCTCCACCTTAAGACCCAGCCAGCACTCGCACCCCCACATTTGCATTCAGAGGACTTCAGATCAGCAAATCACTGAGATCCCTGAAGATTTGCTGCACAGTTAGCAGTAGGAAATGAAATTAGCTTAGATGTCCATCAGATGAGTGAATAAAGGAAACAGTACAGACAAGCAATGGAATTTTACTTAGCCATCAAGAAAAGTGAAATCACAGCTTTTGCAGGAAAGTGACTCCGGAAATTATTACATTCAGCAAAATAAGCCATTTAGGAAAAAAATTCACAAGTTTTCCTCTCATATGTGCCCAGATTTAAGTTTACAAATATGCATATGTGTGTATATGTGTATATTCATACATAGGTATAGGCCATGGAAGTACAAAGGCTGTGATGACAGGCAGGAAGTGATCTTAAGGTGTGTGGGGTAGTTGAATACACAGGACATGAAAGCAGATGCTGGGTGATGTAGGTAATCAGCAAGAGGACATTACAGAAGATGGGGTAAACCAGTTGTAGGGGGGAAGGAGAAGGGGCGATCGAGGATCAATAGGAACAGTACAAAATGGCATTCATGGGTGAAAGTGCCAGAATGAATGTGTTACTTTGTATGCTCACTTAAAAAAAAAAAAAAAACAAAGAGATCCTTCCCTGTTGCAGTTGTAGAGGAGAATGAATGGCTTGGCAAATGTGGTTTGGCCCAGATTTGAGGGCCTGAGGAGGAGTTTCTGTGCAGGACCCAGCCTGTATCAAGAGCAAAATAGGATGCGTGGGATGGTTCTCATTGCCCTGTCTCAGAGCTTCTGTTGACTCCTGCACGCCATGAAAAAAACATTATTTAAATACCTCACTCTTGAGACCCAGTTTAACATATTCTCTCTCCATGTCTTAGTTAGTTCTCTTCTGTAAGGTCCTTCTCCACCCACTACACCGTTCAACACACCCCTATGTTTCTGTCTCTCTAAGTTTGCAGCCAGTCTTTGGAGGCTTGAGGGGCCAAATCTGTGCTCCTGCTGAACAGCTTGGCTCAGATCAGCTGGGTCACTGTGTAATGGATGCTCCGAATTCCATAACCCTCCTTTGCTTTCATCTCCTGGCGAGACCCCAGCCTTGGAAAAACATCAGAATTTGTTTTCTCTGTGACTATTCCAGGGTACTGAATGCTACTAGGAAAGAGAAACCCACACATGTACAGAGCAATGTCCGTAAATTCCAGGTCTCTGTGCGTTTCCAACTGCGCTACACAATCCTGTTTTTCTGTTATTACCCAACTCCTTCCTCTGGGAACCATTTCCTACTTTATGAGTTGCTGTGCATCTCTTAATCAAACAATCTCTCTCATCATGCCCTGGGGGTGCCTTCCCTCTTACTTCATGGAAATAACTAGAAGTCTTTGGACCACCAAAGATGAAACAGTCCAAATTCTAAGTCTCCTCGTCTCCTGCTTACTATAGCCACACTTCCTTCCTTGCTTAGCCTTCTTTTTTTTTTTTTTTTCCCATTAGATGTTTACTTTATTTACAATATCTCCTTTCCCAGGTTCCCCTGGGGGGGGGGGGAAGAAAAACAACAGAATAAAAAACTAAAACAATCCCCTGTTCCCTCCCCCCTTCCCTTGCTCACCTCTCCTGCTTCCTGGCCCTGGCATTCCCTACATTGAGGCATAGAACCTTCACAGGATCAAGGGCCTCTCCTCCCATTGATGACCAACTTAGCCATCCTCTGCTATACACATGCTGCTGGAGGCATTAGTCCCACCATGGGACTGGGAGCTATGAGGGGTACTAGTTAGTTCATATTGTTGTTTGTCCTAAGGGGCTGTAAACCCTTTTTGCTTAGCCTTCTTTAAGGGTCTTATATACTTGAGTTTGCTGTCTACAGTGAATGGAACATTACTCTCTGCTTTAAATGTGATGTTTGTACCCCCGTCCCTGATCCGTTAAATTCCTAATCCTCAAGGATAGTATTTATTGATGGAGCATTTTGGAAGTAATCAGGGCATGAAGATGGTGTCCTCCTTATGGAGTTATCTTGATAAGAACATCTCTGAGGGGTCTCTGTTGTTGGCTTCTCGAGGACACAATGGCCGTGTGAGAACTGAGGAAATGTGGCTCACCAAGTCCTGGATCTTGGATTTCTTTATCCTCTAGAGTTAGGAGAAATAAACACTTGTTGATTGAGCTGCCAAGTCTATCCTAAATCAATATAGCAGTTAGAATTAAGACGCTCCGTGAACACGTCTGGTTTCTGTGTTTGTAGCATCTTCCCTTTCAATACATGAGCATGGGCAGGTCTTGCCTACTATTAAACATAAGGAAAATGTGGTTTCTTAATTTCTTGTGATCTACTCTGGTTGGAATGGTTTCTGGTTTATTTTTTGCAGCCTGCGTCTCTCAGCCATGCTCCTAAAGACTCTACAAACGGTTCCTGCAGTGCAAGTTTTGTGTGTGTGTCTAAGATCTTCACTCATTATTTTAAATAAGATTTATACTTCTGTTACATGTAGCAACAGCTTATTCATTTTCAATGCAATATAATATTCTATTTTGTTATTATACCACAATATATTTGTCTATTTGACTGTTGAAGCAACCAACCAACCAACCAACCAACCAATAAACCAACACAACACAACAACAAAACAACAAAACAACACCACCAGGAAAACAATCCCCTTTTCAACACATATCCAGAAGCCTACAATGGTTATGATGTTTGTGCAGGAATAGAAACCCTGACTAAGACACTGTGCTTTCTGATGGTCTTAGAAGACCCCTGTGAAAGGGTCATTTGACCCCCCAAAGAGGTCATGACCCACAGGTTGAGAAATGCTCATCTAGGATATAGACACTCTATTTCCTCTGCTTTTCTCCTCTTCATCTATGTACCCATTTCATAGACAGTATCATCTAGTGTCTGTCACTTTTCTATTTCTGTGAAGAGACACCAAGAACAAGGCAACTTATCAAAGAAAGCATTTAATTTGGGGTTTACTTAAAATTTCAGAGGCTTAGTCCATTATCATTGCAGGAGGGTACATGACCGCTGAGAGCTACATCCTGGTCCTCAGGATTCTGAGACCTCAAGGCCCACCCCCAGTGACACCTTTCTCAACAAGGCAGCACCTACTCCAACAATGTCACACCTACTAATCCTTCTAATCTTTTCAAATAGTTCCACTCCCTGGTGACTAAGCATTTAAATAGATGAGCCCATGGATTCCATTTTTATTCAAACCACTATATCTGCCTACATGGAATTAACATTGGGAGCAATCACTAGCCTTGGCATTTTTCCTGGGATACAGATCTCTCTTCAAATAGCTTTTTTGAACTTTTCTATGTGGTTAACAAACCAGTTGCCAAAATTTAATAATTTTAAATAGAACCCAGTATTTTCTTTTTTCCTTCAAATCAGTTTCCTCTTTGTGTTTTCTTAGCAAGACTAATTAATGCATCCTTATTCTCTCAATCAACCAATCTAGAAGTCTCAGGATTTCATATTACTTCTATTCTCATTTAAATGACCAGCAGCTCTATTGACTATATCTTTGACATGTTTCCAGAATAATAATAGCCAACATTTAATACTATTCAAGCACTTCACACACATCTATGCACACACATACACATATACACATAATTAACTTGTGGACAAGGATCCTTCTCACAGGTGAAGAAACAGAGACATGTATAACTTAAGTAGTTTTTTTAAGGTTGCCTGACCCTTTGCTGAATCCCATGTGCTGGAATGCATGAAACAGCTTCCGTGTCTTCTTGCCACAATTCAAATTTAGATCCTCATAGATGCCTGATTGGTTTCACTCTAAGAAGTTCTGTGGATGTAAGTAGCTATTGTAGGAAAGGTGTCGCTTTAATTTTCTGAATCTGTTTACGACTTGTGGTATATCTGGGTGACCTGACTTCTTTGCCAGTACCTTTACTCTCATCCCTACTAGGGACCATCTACTTTGCTTCCACTTAGCCTTGGGACCTGGTTCTTTGTCTCCTCCCCACCTTTCTTTTTTTATTCGATTGAGACAGGGTCTCCTTATACAGCCAGGCCAGCTTCAAACTCATTGTATAATCTCGGTTGGTCTTCAAGTTACAATTCTCCTACCTCAGCTTCCTGGACGCTTCAATTACAGGTGTGTACCCTCATTGGTAGTCTGGGTACTTGAACATAATTTGCATCCTCTGGCCCATGTCAGCTCCAGATTCTGGAACTGGAGTTGGAATCCTGAGCTCCCTGCTTGTCTGGGATAGAAAGCAAACAGGAAGGCTCGTACCACACCTCCACTGTCATTCTTTTTCTCTTCCTGCTCTAGCTGAACTTAGTTTAATGTTTTATCACCTGGAGAATCTATGAACTAATACTACATGTTATACTTCTTTCTCTTATGATTTATTTGCCTAGAAATTTAAGGCATACAAAGTACTTGTATCATGTTTAGGAATTATTGTCAATTTAGCTTTAGGGGTGACATTAGTCAGGATATGGTTGGTGTTATATTCCTAAGAATCATCTCTGAAACTTATTGTCAAAGATAGCTTGTCTGTATGGTACTTGAGAATGGATATCTGAGTCCTGACAAAGATTCATATTCTAACGGTCGCTTTAGGTATAATATGTGTTTTCCTTCTGCTTAGAAAAAATGAGCAAGTAACTGATTTTGGAACTAGGAAAGGATTTTCAACCTTTATGCTGCTTTTGATATTACTGAGATTTTAAACTGCAAGCTGGGTTCTTTGTTGTGAGCTTGGTGTCTTCTACATTGTAAAGTACTTAGCAACATTATTGGCTCTAGATACCAATGGCACCCTTTTGAGTTGTGAAAAACCTAGCATTTTCCCCATTGTGTTTGAGTATGTCCATTTAACATTTGCATATTGAAATTCTAGCTCTGAATAACTTGGAACATGACTGTATTGGAGTCAAGATCTTAAAAGCACAATTTGGTTAAAATGAAGTTACTGGGCTCTAGCTCATTATAAATTTCATTTGTCATAGTGGGAACACTTGGCATAGACACTGCAGAAGAGGGTTGTGTTAGCAATGGAAGGACAGACCTTCAGAAGGAAGCAGCTGTGTAGACGCTGGATTTTAAACACCTATCTTCCAGAAGTCTGATGCACTTGATCTGCTTCATAAATCACCCAGCCTACGGCACTTTGTTATAGTAGCCCTGGAGGAACAACAGAGGACACAGCCAAGTAAGTGTTCCCAGGGGCCAAGTCACAGTAGACATGAATCACACATGGTGAGCCATTAATTTTGCCTTTTGCGGTTAAAAAAAAAAAAAGCAAGTTTCCAAATTGTCTCTTCTTCCACAAAAGAGGGGATATAGAGGATTTTCTCTATTTCTTTTTTGCACCATAAATCCTTTCAGGACATAATGTCATCACTTTATAACTAGATAATGAAAATATAAAATAAGAAGCAATGCAAAGAGCCATAAAGATATCAATAAGGCTATAAAGATATGATGTATACATAACCCTGGGAGTGACTCTGGAACTGTACCATTGAGACTCTGTTAGGTAATTCTGGGCTTGAGGCTATACTTAGTGACTATACTATTTGGACAGAAAAGACTTCCCTAGGAACACCATTGAAAAACCTATTTTATTTCATTCAGACAGAAATTCTCATTTTATTTCCTATCCTGAATAATAACCAAGATCCCAAAATACCTCACAGGCCACAAGCTATGATGATGGGGCCCTTCCAGGCCAACGGGATGAAATCCTTTTGTTTTCCCCATAGTCCATCTGACATTCTGAAACACCTGTGAAGATTCTTAATTTACCCTTATTAAAAAGAGTGGACCTCCTGACTAGCATAGTGCTCTTGCCTTGATTCGATCCACAGCTCTGAAAAGAATTATGGCACAAAAATTTAGAAAGAGTGTACACCAGATTAAGTTTCTATATCCAAAACATCCCAAAATACAATAGCTTAAAGACAGCAGCTTATTTTTCTTTTACCTGATAGTCCCATATTTACAAGGAGTGGCCTATTGAGCGGCCTAGTCAGTCTGCTTTGCTGGGAATGAGGACCTCCGGGGGTCTTCAGGTTTCTGAGTTGCTATGTTATTTATTATCTACAGGTTTACATCATTTGTTGACATTTTCCACTCAAAAGCAAGAAGTCCAAGGCAAGATGTTCTATACTGAAGAGAACATGAAGTTAACACATTATCTCTGACTCTATTCTCTGGTCTAAAACTTTGTTGGGATAGAATCTTCAGATATGTAGTTTCCATGCTGACCGAATGTACCCTAGTGGTAGGGATTGCTAAGCAGAAGCGGGAACGGATATAGAGTAATTATGAATTACTGATTGTTGTTACAAATACAATGTGGTTCTCTGTTAGAAGAAATGGCAGCTGGCCTGTATATACATACATATGATGTGGGTAGAGCATCTAAGGGGAGAGAGATCCAATCTAAAAATGAATAGGAAGACAGTATGTTAAAATGGATGTATGGTGGAACTTGGCTCATAGATTTGAAAGCTTAGTCACCAGAAATTGTAACTATTTGAAAGGATTAGGAGGTGTGGCCTTGTTGGAAGAAGTATATCACTGGGGGTGTGACTTATGGTTTCAAAAGTCCATGCCAAGCTTAGAATCTCTCTCTTTCTCTGTCTGTGGATCAGATTGTAGATCTCAGCCGTGGTGCCTTCCATGATGCCTTCCATGATGCCTTCCATGATGACTTCCATGGTGCCTTCCATGATGACTTCCATGATGCCTTCCATGGTGCCTTCCATGATGCCTTCCATGGTGCCTTCCATGATGACTTCCATGATGCCTTCCATGGTGCCTTCCATGATGACTTCCATGGTGCCTTCCATGGTGCCTTCCATGATGACTTCCATGATGCCTTCCATGGTGACTTCCATGGTGCCTTCCATGATGACTTCCATGATGCCTTCCATGGTGACTTCCATGGTGCCTTCCATGATGACTTCCATGATGACTTCCATGATGACTTCCCTTCCATGGTGACTTCCATGGTGCCTTCCATGGTGCCTTCCATGATGCCTTCCATGGTGACTTCCATGGTGCCTTCCATGATGCCTTCCATGGTGCCTTCCATGGTGCCTTCCATGATGACTTCCATGGTGCCTTCCATGATG
>JADRCD010193525.1:16716-26829 GCA_019843815.1 Montemys delectorum
TCCATGATGACTTCCATGATGACTTCCATGATGACTTCCATGATGACAATGGACTAACTCTCTGAAACTGTAAGCCAGCCCCAATTAAATTCTTTCTTTTACAGGAATTGCCTTGGTCGTGGTGTATCTTCACAGCCATATAACAGTGACCTAGACATCTCCTTTCATACATTTCATTATCTAAGATAAGTCCTTTGCCTTCCAGTCTAAAATAGGTTGTCTTTTATTGTTCCAGGTTCTGTTTTTCTGCCTCTAGTTCCCTTCATACCTTCTCTCTGATTCTTTTTATTTATAATAGTTTACAGACAAACCATTCTTTATTTCTTGTACTCCTTTCTTAAATGCCAGGGGACTGTGGTGGTGATAACAGACCACCACCTCTCAGCATGGCTTCTAGCTGATGCTCAGTATATACTCTTGAGTGACAGATGGTGAGATGGATGCTGTATCCTTTCTTATTCTTTCCCTTTCTGATTTCTAGGAAGCATATTTTGAATCACTGTGTTTTTTTTGAGTTTTGAAGGATAATGCAGCAGACATGTTTGTGAACACTGACACTGCCCTGTGCTCCCTTTACTTATTTGCTAAAAGATATATCTTGCATTTGTTGTACACGCTGACCTATATAGCCAAAAAGGATACTAACGAATAACTGATAATGAGGGGACACAATAAGGTTTGCTGATTAATCTTTGAGTTACATTCCCAATGAATACAGAAGATATGAAAATGCGGCTGTGTTTTAAACCAACAAGCCATGGCATCCAGCCTTAGTTCTGCTGTTTAGTAGTATGTCAGCCTGTAAAGATAGGTAACCATTTTCCCAAAACAGAAAGTTTTTTTCCTAATGAATGGAAGATCTTTACCATTCTTGCCTCTTTGGCATGAGAGATGTGAATGAATATTTAGAATGAATAGTCCAGGCTCTTTTGAAATGTTCAGGATATAACTGATGAGTATATTTTTTGCAATGCTTCAAAGATTTTAAGGAGGAACTCAGAAATGTAGTTCTCCAAGAGAACAAACTGCTCCAGGATGGTCCTTGAATTATATTCAACTGCCCAAGCACTCAAGTCAAGCCTTTCTGTTCTCTGAGCTGAAACAACCCATGGATACTGTTGTTAACTCAACAGGGGTGATGTAGAGCATTCTCCCCTTCACCATGGCTCTTTTCAGGAGTGCTGTGGGAATAACTTCCAAGCCTAACTCTCCTCCTCATTTCAGTCTGATCAAGTCTTGTTATCTGACTCCGGAAAGTTATCTTTCTGTTTTGTTTAACTTAGATTCCAGTAGAGGGAGCAGATTTAACAGCTAGAGGACAGAGATTTCTCAAACTCACATATACAGTGAAAAGATCAAATGAATAGTTCGTTAGAGAAGCAGATGAGATTTCACGCTAGCTACCAATAGTGTGGCTTGCTTGCTAAAAGCATTACTGTCTAAAAACCGCTCATCTCCCTTTTAACATCTGTTATGAAATGTTCACTTTTACGCTAACAGTTTTTTTGTCCCAAGAACTGGGAAAACTCTGACATATCTAATGACAACAATAAGAGGATCCAAAGGCTGATTATTATCAGTTCAATAAATTACCAGGCTTAAGACAATGAAAATTACAACATTTAAGCTTTCTTAGGAAAGCTTGGCTAGCTATATAATCAGAACTTAAAATGTCAATGTGAGCTATCTCAACTGGGTAATTAACGGTTAGATGAGAGAAGATGGGGGTGGGGGGAAGAAGGGAGCATTCATCTCTTTAGAGTGAATTTAACTAAAAGGACCCACACGTAGTGAGCCCATAATGCATACTTATCCTTAAGCTGAAACACCAAGAAGATGAGGAGTAGACTGCACCATGAGAAGTCAGGTTCACAAAGCTTATTACAGATGAAAATGCACCATAAATGCCTGCCTGCGTGTCAACTCCAGCTGCCCTAGAGTTGGGGTGCACACAGCTGTGTGGCTGTCTGTGGCAGTCTCAGGGCAGTTAGTGGAGTATTTATCAAGGACAATAATATTGTTATCCATTAATATATATCATTCTCAAATTTTAAATGTGGGATCTAATAATATGAAACTTTTGTTGTTTCTTGTTTTAAAAATTAAATGTATGTGTGGGGGATATGTTTGCACATATGTGTACCAGTACCAAAGTGGGCTTGTAGAGGTCAGAGGTGAAATGACAACAGTCTTGGGAGTCCTTTCTCTCCTGCCATATTCTGGGTTCATGATATTGAACCCATGTCATCAAACCTATATTCCAAGTTCCTTTACCCATTAAGCCATCTCACTAGCCCCTTTTATTTTTAGAAATTAAACTTTTACTTTAGCTCAAAGTGGCACAAATATGTATTAGTATATCCTTATACACATCAAATGTGATATATATTATAGTACACATGATCATATGTATATAAACGGACAAATATATCACTAAAATAATTTTAGACCTTATAACAGAAGAATCAAAAATTAAAATCAAAGCTTCAGTACCACCCTCCTTCCTGTGATTCTCACTTCGCAGAGGCAGCCATCCTACTTTTACCTCTTTGCCCAAGTCTGTAGGGGACGCTCTTCCCAGTGTCTAAATTCCAGTCTCCTACCTGGGTTATTGCTTGTGTAGGTTATGTGGCTAGGGAAGTGATGGTTGCCTGGCTGTGTGAGCTGAAGGGTATGTCTGCACACTTCCAACGGTCTTCCTGATTTCAGCAGTGTCCTGGCCCTACAAAGGCCCTTTCCTAGGGTTTCTCTGCAGGCATGGGGCTGTTTGCTGACTCACTCCAGGCCATTTTCTCTGCTGAGCCACTTTACAAATTTGTTAACACATCCTGTCCCTTCTAATTTCTTTCCCATTTTCTTTGTTTTTGTTGGGCTATGCTTTTAGGGTTTTTTTTCTTCCCCCTGTCACTTGAGACACATCTGCTATTTTTTTTTCCTGATATATTTCTTAAGCTGGAACCACAAGCCCAGTCATTCAAATATCTTCTTGTTTTAGATATAATGTTTTCTTTTCTCAATCCATGCCAGCCTGATTAAAAATAGTCACAGTGTATTTATTCCATGACTTTGCTCCTATTTATATGTAGGGACTTCAATTTCCAACAGAATTTCCTTTCTCACATCACTCTGCAAGCTCAAACCTTGGCTGGGAGGTCTCATCTACATGTCAAGAATTAACTATACTGCACTATACTGCAGCTGGTTCGGTGCCCTCTTTCCTGTCCTGACTTGTGATGATGATTCAAGATACTCTTAGTGATGCATCAGTAGACTGCTATAGGCCCTTAACTCAGGCTCTTTCCACTTGAGGCCAAGAAGAATCCAGTGTTCTATTGACATCTTCATGGTTAATGCCAGTGCTACTGTTCTTGACCATGATTTCTTCAGTAAAGTACCATTGCTTTGAGAAACTATTTAGAAGCATGCAATATACTTCTATGGTGGTGGTTCTCGGCTCTTCTAATGTCATGACCCTTTAATATAGTTCTTCGTAGTTTGGTAACCACCAACCACAAAATTGTTTTCATTGCTACTTTATAGTGCAATTTTGCTACTGTTATCAATTATAATGTAAACATCTGTGCTTTCTGATGGTCTTAGGTGATCCCCGTGAAAGGGTCACAGAACCCTTCCCCCTCAATGGGTCCTGACCCAGAGGTTGAGAACCACTGCTCTTCGTAGCTGGACTATTGTTAGGTCAGGGTTGAATTACATAGTAGACACAACTTGGGGGGAAAGTTAAGGAATTTACCTAGAATGATCTCACACATTTCTATGGGACTGAAGAACATGTCTTTAATTCATATCCATAAAACTGTCAACACATTGCCATTAGTAGAGGGGAAGCTTCTTAGAAGAGATGGCATTTTATAGTATTACAAGGGGAATGGTAAGAGACAGTAGGATTTTAGAGAAACTTTGGTTAACTGTTTTGTCCCCCCCCCCATCCTGACTGATCTGGATGGGTTCATTATTGTACATTATCCTAACCAAATTCAACCCCCAGAACCCATGTAAAGGTAAAAAGACCCAATTCCATGAAACCATCTTCTGATCTTTGTGTGAATGCTATGGCATACGTACCCACCACATCATGTGCAAACATATGGAATAACAATAAAATAAAATAAAAATGAAGAGTGCAGCCTTCCTAATTACCAAAACCCTGGATATCATTCTGTGACTCAATGGCAAGATTTCCATCTTGTCAGAATCTCCACAGCGGCCATCAGAGTCTGAACAGTTCAGGAAGCAAAATGTCCCAGGAGGGAAGGAGCTACCCAGCATGAAGGGGCTTCACTTTCTAAATCAGATAATGCTGCTGAAAAGTCCTCAGTCCCCAAGTGTCCATCATCCCAAGAACATCTCATAAAACCTCTCACAGGTCTTAGCTGGTTGGCAATTAATCACTTCTTCCATCAAGTTTGATAACAACCTTCTTTCCACATGTATTAAACAATTAATCACCACTTCCCTAACATTAAGTGTTCTGAGAGGCACCGGCACTTGAGCTGAGTCTTGAGATGTCTTGGCTCAGATAAAGGGAGGGCCAAAATGGGAAAGGCACTTCTGTTAGGAAAACAGCATGCCCAAGGGCACTGCAGCATGTGAGAGCAGACTGCTTTCCAGAAACTGCACATCAGTTGGCGTAGATGAGTGGAAACACTTTTGTTGCAACATGACCCATGGTGAGGCCCCCAAAACTTCAAGGGTCAGAGCTAGCCCAAGCTTGCCTTCCTGGTCATGATGCAGTGCCTAGGTTCTCCTGGAGAGTCTTTAGAGCCCCTCTGGGACATTAAGTAGGGAAATGACATCATTTTTAGATCGAGTAAACACTAGCTCTCTCTCTCTCTCTCTCTCTCTCTCTCTCTCTCTCTCTCTCTCTCTCTCTCGATAAAAGGAGTGATGTTTTGATTTTGGAGATTGTGTGTATATTTTAGGTAGTTCTCTTTCTTTATAGTGAACATTTTGGAATTTTGGGTCATTTTTCATTGTACATTAGCTTTGAGTTAGACACACAGACAGGCTTCGAGGAAAACAGTTCTTCACACATCTTTCATTTTTGTGGCTGAGCAATTTTTCTAGATGCATTCTTACGAAACCTGAATGTGCATCCTCACAGTAGCTGTAAGGAACTTCTTCAGCCATTTTTGCAAGGTCAAGTAGTCAAAGATCAGAACACTGATGCAGACAAATTTGAAGGGAGGAGGCCCCAACACTCTCTCCTAGACTGTCTGTCTGCTTTGAGACACCTAAAGGGTCTTCTGCCTTGAACACCCCAAAGGCAATTCAGGCCCCTCTGGACAATGTTCAAGATTTAAAACAACTCTGTACTGAGATAAACGTTTCCTTATTTACCAAGAAAAAGCATTGCACGATTCACTTTCTATTAGCCCAGGTCTGGTAGACCAGGGGTTCTCAACCTGTGGGTTGTGACCCCATGGGAGGTGTCTAACTACCATTCACAGGGGCCATTAGATGTTTACATTATGATTCATAACAGTAGCAAATTTACAATATGAAGTAGCAATGAAAATAATTTTATGGTTGGGGAATTACTACAGCATAATGACTTGAACAAAAGGGTTGCAGAGTTAGAAAGGTTGAGAATTATTGCTGCAGATGATAAATTGTCATGCTGTTTATATTTCTTAGTGTCCTCTGGGAGTAAAAAAACCTCTATAACTTAAAGTTATGTAAGTTAAGTTTCCCTTATTTTGTCCTGTGGATGCTCTAGGGTATACCGACATGTATCTTTGTATTGTTTTTAATTAATGGTAATATTTTAAAAGATTTTCCCAAATGAACTGGCTGTCCATTGATAAACCTTAACTGCCAAGGCAAACAACTCCATAATTCATTCACTGGGCTTAAGACAGATGTCCATCTGAGCTTAAGACAGATGTCCATCTGAAGGTACAGATTTCCCACCTGAATTGATGCTTACCTTTCTAAATGTCTAAATATTTTCAGCATTAAAATTTCACATCAATATACTTTTAAATTTTATGCTAGTATTTACTATTTTTGAAAAAAGAAGTTGAAATTCCCTTTCTCGTATGTGGTCATCATCATATAGACACCATTTCCTGCTCTGGACCATTCAGAATAACAGACGGTGTCTGCAGGATCCTTTGTTCCGTATACTCGGGTAGTTTTGTGTGATGTTTTGGTGGTTATTTGAAATTCTTTTTCTGCTGCTATTGGTGGGTTGTTACTTCATAAGTCTTACAGATATCAGTGAAAAGTGGAAGATTTTTTTGTATTTGATTTTTATTGTGGTGTCTATTCAAGATATATCCATGTCCATATCCACAGAGATACAGGAGCCAAAGAAGTGAATTTATTAGGATGATGGACAAAGGAGATCAAATAAGAGAGTGAGCTTCGAACTCCTGTCTGAAGAGACCTCAGTGTGTGGGATTGGGCACTCTGAGTTTTATCTCCTGTCTGAGTTGTTTTATGAAGCCGCCATTGAATAAATGAGGTCTTGCTACTGCACTGCATGTCAGCAGACTCTTACTTTTTAATGGTTGCACATGAGTATAGAATGTCTTAGCTGAGGGCCTAATGATATATAGACAACTGCTTTATAATTCATTTATTTCATAGATAATAATAAGATTATTTACTCTGGTAGGCATCATAATTGGATTTTGTGATTTGAGGTATTACTCCAAATTTTTCCTTTAAAAAAATTACATCTATTGTGTGTATGTGAGTGTGCACATATGTGTGCATGCACACAGACATGCCATGGTTTCATGTGAAGGTCAAAAGACAACTTGCATGACTTTCTCTTCTATCCAGGAGGTCCTGGGATCAAACTCCGGCAGGCAGGCAGCTGGTAGGTGCCTTTACCTGCTGATCTATCGCATCAACCCTGGCCATTTTTTCTTAACTAAATCTTAACAACATGCTAAAATGAATTAATCAGAAAGGAGAGTAAGAATTAATAAGAAAAAAAACTATTCATTTTTCAGACTTTTCTGAAAATTCAGATTGCTATGTTAATTCATTGAAAGAATGTCTTTATAGCATTGGAAAGTACAAACATGTTACATGACTTCAAAATGATCTCACTCACCTATCCACTTGTTCACTTAACCAACATTTATTGAGAACTTTAAATGGACCAGACTCATGATAAATACTGGGAAAACAAGAGACCATAAAAATCATGTTACTGTTTAAAAATACCCCATCCCTCAAACCAGATTATAATCTCTTTGAGAGGGGAACTTCAGTGGGAATTAAAGACTAACCTATGATAGTATCCATCTATGGGGTATTTAGGATATACTGGATCAGCTGTGGGCTGATCTACAGCTCACGAGAGACTCACGAGAGACTGTCATCGGAAGCTGTGAAGTTCTCACCCAGGTGCTCCAGGGGAACTAGGCTGCTCATGAAGGATTGCTTTTGCATTGTCATAAAATGTGCTTCACATAACCAGCTTGGTGTGCACGTGCCATGTGCATAGTATTTTTTGTTCCTACTGACTGAAATGATTGAAGTCAGATGTTTCTTTTAGCCAGTAGTTTTTAAACAGTGTTACAATGCTCCTGTTGAGAGACAAGGATCACACCTTGTGGTACAGACCTCCCGGGATTATCCTTTCTCAGTTGTGTTTGTTTAACAGCGTTCTCCAGACAAAGGCTCTGCCTGTTTTCCATTTCAAAAGAATATTTCTTATTGTAACCTCTCCGACAAGATGGGGGGGGGTGTCTGAGGATATGGGGAATGTGTTTTAATAAGGGAAAAATTATATAGCCTGTCATAGCCTCAGGTAGTTCTCTGGGGTTGGGGAATGGAGTCACTGTATTTTCTGAGCATGTGTGTGGGGACGCTTGCCCAGAGATAGCCCAGTGTACAGAAGAGGGAACTGAACTGGGGAATCAGATGGTCTTGGTTCTGACATGCATTGAACATGGAACTTATTTTCTGTAAAGCGGTGCTAACACTAGTTCTTCCGGATGATTGTGTTGAGATAGAGTTAATTTAATGTACTCATGAGTTGGTGCTGAGGCTTTACACCATCATGCTAGCTGTGTGTACATTGTATGCATGTATGCATTTTATTATGTGGTATATACATTATGCATAGGACAGCTTATAGCTAAGAATGTTATATGCGCTACAAGGTAGATTACCATTTTCATTCCTTTACTTTCTTGAGACAGGGTCTTTTTGCATTGTAGATCAGGTTGGCTTTAAACACAATCCTCCTGCCTTTGCCTCCTGAGTGGTGAGACTGCATGTGTGTGCCAGAGTGTTTAGCATGCCACCAGTTTTGGAAGAACTCTGATACAATATTACAAATGTATTAGGATAGTCATATCCTACCAGTACAGAATACACTCATAATCTTTTACTACTAGTGACAGCTAATATTTCTTGAGTGCTACTATTTCACCAGTTAGTCATAGTCAGTTTCCATAATATTCCTTTATGTTGGGCCTAGCCTCATCTCTTTTCTATAAGAGGTAAACTGCGTCACAATGAAATTATCTTACACATGATCACTAACTAGTGAATTATGGAGAATTCAAAACCAAGCAATATTGCTTAGAACCTTCACTCTTTAATAGAAAAGGGTTTACTGAGAGACCATGTTCAGACATGGCTAGTACATCTATTTAAGGTATAAAAGTCATTGATTTTTAATAGGTACAGAGTTGTTTGATCAACATAAAAATCTATGATTACAAAATCTGCACCCGAATATAAAACCTGGTATTCACTGTATCATTAACCAATACTCTCCCACCCCACCCCCAATCTTAGGAAGGAATCTAGCTCCTGACTTCTACATTTGTCTGTTCTCTACACCTTATGTAAGTAGAATCACACATAACGTTCACTTAGGTTGGATCAGTTTAATTCCTTTTTAAAAAAATATTTATTTTATGTACATGAGTACTGTTGCTCCCTTCAGATCCAACAGAAGAGGGAATCAGATCCCATTACAGATGGTTGCAATATACCATGTAGTTGCTGGGAATTGAACTCAGGACCTCTGGAAGAGTACTCAGTGCTCTTAACCACTGAGCCATCTCTCCAGTCAGAGCTTAATTCCTTTTTGTTACAGAATAGCATCCTATTGCATAGTTACACTACACTGCAGTTACCCACTCATCAACTGTGGACATGTGAATTGTTCTCACTTTTTAGCACTTTAAGGGAAATTGTATTATTTTTAAATCATGTATTATACTAATGCTAAATTTTGATGCTTTGGCATCTCTGACTATTTTCCTTTCTTATTTAAAAACAAACAAACAAACAAAACAAAAAATACTCATTAACCCATCATTTACTGAATGCTACAGACCAGGCAAGTGTGTTAGGGGTCTGAATCCACTTCTTGTCCTTGTAGAGTTTACAGAATAGCAGGAGAAATGTAATTTAGAAGTCCCAGAAGAGGTAAGGGCTAGAATTAAGATATAGCCAAGATGCTGTGTCAGCTCTGTGGCTAGGACCCTCCTCCAGCTAAGGATAGCCTGAGTAGCTGTGGTAAATGTGTGGGACAGACTGGCTTTATTGAGGAGCTTTGTCCTTGTGTTGGATCTTAGGGGATGAAGATGAATGACTTGGGTAGACAACAGCACGAGAGGCAGCTTGGCAGCGGGGAAAACATCTAATCTATCCATTGGGGGGCTCAGTGTGTGTGCTGGGAATCCCAACATATGGAGTTAAGTTGATCTGCAGACTGGGGTGTGGATAAGATAACATCAGGATTTATAAACTATGTAAGAAGCATGGGCCTATGCTCATTGCTTAGTGACCTTCAATACTTATTTTGCTGTAGAAGAGTAGTGCTGGATTATTTTGTGTTAAAAGTATATTTGTGACACATACCTGTAATCGTAGTACTTGGGAAGTGGATACAGGAGAATTGGTAGTAGAAGGCTAGCCTGGGCTACATGGTGAAAGCATGTCTTAGTATGGGGATATAGTTCAGTGACAGAATGCTTGCTTAGCAGGGCCAAGGCTCTGGGTTCAGTGCAAGGTGGGTAAGCACACATTGCCTATGTAAGAGTACATATGCATGTAGACACACATGCACTCACATATATATATATAGACATATAGATAAATAGAGATATATAT
>JADRCD010193525.1:26929-55019 GCA_019843815.1 Montemys delectorum
TATATATATATATATATATATATGTGTGTGTGTGTATGTAATTGTTGAGAAATAAAATGACCCCAAAGGCTCATGTGTTGAAGGTCTAATCTCCAGCTGCTAAATGTGATCATTGCAATGATTTGACCATGAGCTCTCTGCCTTCATTAATAGATTAATTTCCTGATGGATTTATAATACGATGACATCATTGGAAGATGGTAGATAACGAGGTTGGGAGGCCTAGTTGGAGGAAGCACACCATTGGAGGATGGTATGGAAGGAAAGGCCTTGTTCTCCCCCTCTGAACCTGCTTCCTATTTTGAGTCTATTCTATCATGGAGTCTTTGCCATGATACTCCACCTCCCAGAAGCAGTGCTGAAATCTCTGAATCTGCCATCCAAAATGAATCTTTCATCTCTTAAGTTGTCTCTTGCACAACAAAATCTGAACAGCCCATTGTGATATATAGATAGATAATAATTCAAAGCACCCAGAGAGCTTAAACAAAATGGGAAACTTCTATTATTACCTACAAACAACAAACCAATATTCTCTGTCATAAGCAGAGGGCAACTGAACATCTACAGTGGATACCAAGCAACCTGAGTAAGCTTTTCTCAGATTTCCAGTTAGATATGCCCAATCAAGCTAAGCTTGAAGCTGGTTCTCCCTGTAAGAAGAGATGCTGGTGGGTCTGAGAGAGGCCTTTAAGGTCAAATTTATCTCATGGAAATGTTCTCATCCATGAAGCCAGAAGGACTGAAAGGAAATTGGAATGGTACTGTAATGTGATGGTTCATATTTTACAACCAAGCACTAAGATCTCTGTGGATACTGCTAGCATTGTGGGTACAACAGAGAGTCAGTGAAACTTTTAACTTCAGCCTTGGTGGTGGCAGCCTGAAGGTTGAAATGGAGGACAGGCCACCCACAGGGAGTGTTGCCAATCATCCAGGTAAGAAAGGAGGAGCAGGAACAGGCTGATGTGCCAGGGCTTGTGATGCCTTGCAAAAACCCTGCCTTCTTGTGTGGCACTGGGTCTTTAATTGTTACCACGGCAGCTGAGGGGGGCATTTCTTCCAGGGTTTGGGGGAGGAGTAGCTGACAGACTTGGGCTGAGAAGCGGCTCTAAGCCTTCATGTGTTTATCCTTTCAGCTTTCACTTCACTGGCTTCTCTCAGTTTCTTTGCTCCAGCCTCGCTCCCTTCTCTTGTCTCCTCTTGGTTTCTTTGTACCACTGTCGCCTCCTGTCAGATCACTGTCAGTAGCCCAGGGAAATGGGCCATCAAGGCCAGGGCTCTAGAACCCCGTAATTCCTATAGGGTCCATGGAAGTGACAGGGCATGGGGAATGACAGGCCCAACACACTGTGACTCATCTCACACCTTTTTGGGATCACGGGAGGAGACACAGGCGTCCTGCTCATGAAATCACCTCCAGACTTCACTGGTAGGAAAGGCTAGGACAAAAGCTGAAGTGGGAGCAATTTTAGCAGGAATTACAACTGGATATATTTTAAAACTGCATTCTGACTTTTGTTCTAGGAAGATACAGTTTAATATTATTTCCAGGAATTTGATACATTTTAGACTCAGTAAATTCTCCTCCTCCACCCCCACCCCTACCCTCCACACACATCCCAAACCCCAAGGACTCAATACACAGGAGAATGAAACTGGAAAGAAAAATCTGATTCATAGGGTTGGGCTGTAGCTCAATAGTAGAGAATGTAGTTACCCTGTACTTGAGCCTCAGTTCAGTTCCTAGCACGACATCAACCAAAATAATAAAGAAACCAACAAAAATTCTAACCAAACAAAAATATGATTAATAACACAAATATGGGCAACGGAATTATAGAAATCTAAAATAATCTATATACTAATCTAAACAAAAATTAACACCAGTCTAAAATATCAAAGCTGAAAAAAAACCCAACAAACCAAAACTCAAACACCTTAAAAAAAAAGTATTGATTTCTTATTTGGATAATGTTACATTATAGTTTCAATATAGGGGGGCTATTACAACTCCTGTATTAACAGCAAGAAACTGAACAAAACTTTCCTGTTTGTGTACAGTTGTCTGGCAAGAGTTTATATAACCCTAACTGACAAATCATACCATGTAAGTATGGTCTCAGCATAGAGGTAGATTAAAAGAAGGCTCACTGCCCTCCCTTTTTGAGCCTTGCATTTGTGGAGCTCTGCAAAGAAATATCAATAAATAAATAAATAAATAAATAAATAAGAGAAAAGATAGGACTTACCCGAACGCACACCTCACACCTCAAGCTCATCGCAGATTTACTGCTATCTTTTTATTATGGGAGGATTTTCCCTTAAGACCCTTTCAAAAGCATAAGGCTGACTCTAAATGGCATTTGTCAACCATTGGTAAATCTTGGAAATTGCCTCCGCAAATGAGACCAACTCAGAGTTTCAGTTTTCCCCTCTAATCTTTGGGTAGGACCTCTGAAAACTTTCTCAGAGTTTAGATAATGCCTTCATTAGAAGGTTCATGGAGGACAGAGACTTTAGCCTTCACCTTGACTGGGGAGCCATTTCTCCATAGTGTTCACAGGCTGCTATTTCAACTCTGTAACTGTGTACTAAACACCTTTTTTTTTTTTTCCCTACAAAACCCAGAGTGGAGACATTCTTTAGTCAATTACTCAAATCCTGCTCTTTTACAGTTTACAGTTTGTTCTCTTCCCTACCAGATAGAATCAGTTCAGAGTGAAGCTTTTGGTGGACAACTCAACCGGGTAATTGTTACCATTTCACACAGATGTCTTATTTTAGTTCTTGAGTGCTTCAGTGGGTTTGCTCAAACACGCACCTGTCTGTGCATTGTCTTGTTTACTAGTGCTTTACTCTTTATTTACAGCACAGTTTTTCTCAATCAGAATTCAAACAAATTAAAATAGACAAAGATAAAAGCATTAGAAACATTTAATTGATCAGTTTAAAACTTTCCCTTGTGGTTTAGTTCATCAGGTCTCAATATTACCTAACGCCCTTTGTTCTATGTTTAGAAGAATCTGTGCCAACTTTACAGAAATGAGAAATAATAAGAATTCAGATTAAGCTTTGAGAAATCTTGGGTGCGGATTTTGCGTTATCAACACAAAGCTCAGGAAGTTAAAGGACATCCATTTAAGGACCTTACTGGAGGATGAGATACAGAAATCTCATGAAAGAAAAAGTAGTTTCTAGGTACAATAGTTAGGATTCTGTCAACTGCAGTGACTGTTCATGGCATTGCCATGTGACCTCCTAAGCTGCCATTCATCAATTGACATACCAGCTTTAATTGTATCAGAAAAATATAATTTTAAGATATTTTTTGGAAGTCACTAGTTATCCCTAAATTACATGTAGATAATAAATGGCATTTGGACAGATGGACCAGATCACTTTCACTTCCACAGGAAGTTCAAGATAATCAAAGACATGGATAAAATGCCAACCAACTGTCTATGATGCAGGGATTGAAAATGACATCACAGAGCTGCAAGGATGGCTCAGTTGGTGACATGCTTGCTTTGTAAGCTTGGGGACAGGAGTTTTACCACCAGAACCCATGTAAAAAGCCAAACGTGTGGCTCGTATTTGCCATTGCTGTACTGGCAAGGTGTGCAAAAGAGAATTCCTGGGACCCATTGGTCAGCTAGACTAACCTACTTGGTGAGTTTCAGACCATTGAGAGATCCCTGTCTCTAAATGCAAGGTGTAAGGTGCCTGAGGAATGATAGCCAATGTTGTTAGCTAGCTGCTTCTGGATGTGTGTGCATACTCCTGCTCTGACATGAATACATACACACATACACACACACACACACACACACATACACACACACACAAATGGGCAAACAATAGCAAGCAAATCCATATCTTTAGGACTGAGTCCTATGACATTTATTATTCCTCCAGGTCCTCATGTAAACGTTATTGTAAAAAGTACTCACCAGTATAATACTGAATAAGACTTTCTTAAATGTACAATTGCCCTTACCATATTTAACAAACTTCAATATTTCCAAAAGACAGTTAAAACGGTCATCACAGCTAATATTAAGGCCAAGTTGACATTTGGAAAGTCTTCATGGAGCCTTGGGAAAAGCACCAGCCTCAGAGTTCGACAGCTCTCTATTCAGTGACTTCCTCACTGTTCATTAGGCTTGCAATCCTGGAAAATTCCTCAACTCTCTGATTTCGTTATTTATGGACTAGAAGCAAACCTCACTGGTTTGATGCTAGAAATAAATAAGTTAACATATGTGAAATCTGGCACATCATAAATGGGAGCTATTTTCACTTTTCAAAGACAGATACACATTATTTTCTCTTTGGGCTTCATCATCCTCCAAGTATTCAGACCCTACCTCAAATAAATATCTTGGCAACTCTCATTATCACTTAAGATCAACTTCAAAGCCAGCTGCAATCATTTTACTTCCAAGGATAGAATGGTACTAGTTTCACTAAATAAATAGCTCTTGAAAGAGCCAAAGTTATGTTCCTAACTCTAGTTTCTTTAAATTTGGAATATCTGAGAATGACAGCCAGACCTTGGAAACCAAGGAAAAGCATCTCAATTTTTCAATTCATTTTAACTTGCTAGATTTCTCTCTTAGGTTCAACTCGAAAAATCTCAAGACAGACAGGGGAAAGTATAAATCAAATGTAGTCTCTATTCTTTTGTTTTGCAGAGGCCCCCAAGTGCAAACTAGAGTGCTCATGAAGACTCATAGATGCGGGATGGATTTCTTTTTCTATTACCTCCTTAATCTCTAAACAAGTTTATGGTTTTCAAGTTTAATCTGCCACATTTACCACCCATTTCTCCATCTCGTTCCTATCGGATTTAAAAGTGTCAACATGGAGTGATTTTACTCCACAAAACATCCTCAGTTCTATGCCAGCCAATATTTACGAACAGTCAGAAATGATTGCAAGTTTAGTAAAATGTTTTTGAACTCCATTTAATGAAAGAATGGAGTTCTTTTTGCTAAAATGAAATGAAGGAATGTTAAGCCCTTTCAGGGTCGATGATACAGAAGTAACATAGTTGCTTAGTCCTCCTGGCTCCTTCCATTCTCTCTCTGAGATCGTAAAGTAGGATTATACTGGTATATTTTATCCTCATTAAAAAAACACAAACAGGAAAAAAAAAACTGTTCTATTCAATGGCTAATCCTCATAGCAGCCTGTCTGGATGCTGTAATTCATGACTTTCTACTTCTACATAAAGGCACAGAAATCACCGAAGAACAACAGCCTTCTCGTTGGTGGCAGCTTGCCAGCCTTCCCAGGTGCAGTGCTGGTTAAAAAATTATCTCATTCAACTGAGTTCTAACCGTGCTAGACATTGCGCAATGCAGAGGAGTATGGGACAGGTGCAGACTCCTGCTTCTTAAGACTTCATAGCTAAAGAGGCCGAGCTATTTTCATTTAGATTCTCCCAAGGTGTTAGGAAGTGGCCATTTGATAACCTCACCAGCCATGGTGGATTACCAGAGACTGTTTGTTTTCCCATTTCCAGTTAAACAGTTTGTGTTACACGAAGAGGGTGTTCAGAGGGAAGTTTCTAATAGAGGAATTAAAAGGCGTGCTTTTCCAGGTGTTAAGTCACAGGGCCCTACCTGGTGGACAAAGAGAATATAAATGGAAGAAGAGAGGAAGTTTACATGGCTGAATGGGAGATGGGGGTGAGCCACTGTAGTAGCATTCTGAGTCTACCTACTGTGACCTAATGAAGAATCCTGGGATACAGCGTTTCTTTTTAAAGTAGAGGAAGGAAGCCATGGAACATCCCCATCCGTTGTAAGACTAAAGATCTGCAAATGTATGCGCGATGTCGATGGAGGAGTGGCTTTGAAATTTAAGGAGCCTATGAAATAGAAAGTGGAGGAGACAGATTAAACTGAGACAGCTCAGGCTCTTACTGACAGCAGAGCATCTTTTTTTCTGAGTAGCATTGGCTCCCTGTGAGGTGTGATCCCTGATGCCTGTCCCCTCCCTCTTGTAGACCAGAGGTAGGAGATGCTTTGTTGCCCAGCTGCCTCCTTTCAGGACTGGATTTCTCATTCCACAGGTAGGGCTCAGAGACTGACTGTCCTGGTTGCTGTAGTCTCCTTACTCAAGGTCAAACTCTAGGAAGGAGAGAGAGAGAGAGAGAGAGCTCACAGTCACTATGAGATGATGGAGGAACACTTCTGAGGGCCACCCTACCTCAGCATTCCCTATGGGACCGCATGCATACGGATTCATCTCAGTTCAATGGCATCACCTTCCCAATCCTACCTCCATGCTAATCTTCCTACATAGGAGATTTTTATTTTCTGTTCTCAAATCTCCACATCTAAACCTGTTTCCAGGAAAGATTTCCTTTTAATCTACATTCCTCCTCCTCCTCCTCCTCCTCCTCCTCCTCCTCCTCCTCCTCCTCCTCCTCCTCCTCTTCTTCTTCTTCCTCCTTCTTCTCCCTCTCCCTCCTCCTCTTCCTCCTCTTCTTTCTTCTCCTCCTCCTCCTTCTTTGAGACTGGATCTCATAGATTCCAGGCTTGGGTACTGCGGGATTACCAGAAATTCCAATCCTTCTCCTTTTCCTTCCAGAGTATTTTTCAGAGTATATGAGGTGCTGGGGTAGGACCCAGGGCTTTGTACATGTTACTCAAGCATGTCACGAATTGAGCTACACCCCCAACATTCGTAATTCAAGCATAAAAATCAAGTAAAAATTAAAAATAAAATTCCCATAATTTTAAAATGTAATTTTGCTTACATGAATCAATTATGACATTGGACGTACTTGTTCAAACAACGGAAATGTCCTCCCAGCCTCTAGACTGTTAAAATTCACTTTAATTATATAGACTCAGAACTTACTCCTGTCCTGTCTACTCTAACTCATAATTGCAGTATATATGATACAATTCTGATTTTCTTAAGCCAGTGTGAGTTTTTCTTTCAATCATTCTCTGTGTTAGTCTGGTACCCTCTGATCCAAATGTTTCTAATGCTGAGGCTTAGGTGAGAAAATAGATCATCAGAATATACTCTGGGCTTCCTCAGGTGTCTGTATCCTGCACAATACAAAGACTTGCACAAATGGGCTTATCAACAGTCAAGCAAAGATGGAGGACTCAGGGGTCACCATCTCTTGCTGCTAAACTATTGTTTTACCATAGATTCAGCAAATGGGGGAGTCATTGCCTTCAATCATGTGCCCACTAGTGAGCAGGCCAGGCTCTAGTGAAGAATCCTGATCCAATGGTCACACAGATGACCCAAGTGAAACTAAGCCAAAAGTCATGAATCTGAGAAAAGAACTGGTATGTGGCTAGTTGATAGGAAGTGCGAGAGGAGACCAGAGAAAAGGGGAAGAGTAAAGAGAATGCATTAAATGTGTCTGTTAAATCATCAAAGAGCTAACTTAATATAAAAACCTAACAACTTATGTGTTGTTAAACAACAACAACAACAACAACAACAACAACAACAACAACAACAACAGAGTGTGCAGTCAGCAATCCTGGGCACCTGTGTCATCATCCAAGAACATGAGTGAAGGTCTTTTCCCCAAATAAAAGTCACTGTGGGTGGTACCCAGGAGTATGATCATAAACATACTTCAATGGTCCTGAATTTTTTGCTACCATTGTGAACCAGTGGACTGGAATAAAATATTTAAATGTATGGAAATATTTATGGAAAGTCCCTTCCTCTGTCAAGTGACTAAATGTACCGCAACATACTAAGAGTTGAGACTTTTTTATTTTTGCTCATTTAAAGTTAACATACAAATTCATCTAGTTACCAATACAATTAGTATCTTTAAAGCACAAGCCCCCTACAGGCTCAGCTGCTTTGGCGGGAATCTGTCCTGCAGACTGATTGGCAGATGGGGCATCTAATACCTGGAATGTTTTGATGAAGTGCTGTGGAGCCCTGGATAAAGATGGCGGGTTTGACACATGAACACATTTAGGCACAGTATGTCTTTAATAAGGTATGGCATGGCCAAGGCTGGCTAGAGGAAGACACAACTGGCCAATGTGTAAAGGTTAAACCGGCTGGACAGGGAAGAGTGAGGAGAAAATTTTAGGGGTCCAAAAGACAATATTCAACATCAGTGCTGGGACTCGTGAGTACCCCAGCTAGTTAAATGACAGCTAGTTAGGGACCAAGGAACATAGTGGGCTGTCAGACTCTCAGGTTCCAAAGTGCCTGCTGAGTTGCAGTTGTGCATGACCTGATCTGATTGTGGGGGTCTAGGCATCTGTTTTGTCTAGACCCTGTGTAAGGGATGTAACCTCCAGCTCTAGAAAGATTAGTTTGGCAGCAGAGAGAGCATAGGTGAAAAGAGAGGGGGTCAAACAGAGAAATTAGAAGGCAGACCAGTCATGTGCTAGACACAAATGACATACTTTACTAACCCCATTTTACAGATAAGGAAACTGAACTTTGGACTGTGGCCATATCCAGACCTGACACCTTCCAAAATTCATACTATCTGGAGCCAGAGCCTTTGAACCACTCTGCTCAGGATTCGGCGATGGGAAACCACTGGTGGCCTTTAAGGAAAAGGATGATTTTAGTTGAAGGACTGAAGGGGATGGCAGGCTGGTCTCAGAGGGGATGGAAGAGTGAGGGGGTGGTAATGAAGCAGGGGTACTGAATCTCGTCTCCCTGTCAAGAATGTTGACAAGAGAGAGGAAGAAAAAAAGGGGGAAATGGTTTGAGGAAATTGCAGAACAGAGTACAGAGCACTCAGTTTTTGAACAGAGGATTCTGATGACCCATTTATAGATGCTAAGATGATCCCAGAGTGTGTCAGGTGCTATGCTTGGCACAAGACATCATAGCATATAGATGACAACCAGAAACTAAAGGGACATAGAGATATCGTCCCTGATGGCAGCATGGCAGGCTACCAAGTTTAATCCTGTTGGGACATCACCAACCTTTTTTGTTTCAAACTTCTATAAAAGGATAGGCAGATATTTCTTCGTTTGTGTCCTCCCATGGCAACTTGTGCGGCACACACTCAGTAAAAGTTTGTACAAGGAATAGGCTATAGGTCCCGGAGACTGAAGGGGAAAAGAGTGACAAATTTAAGATAAGATTTGAAAAGAGACAGGGCATATCACTTCTGAGACAGGAGAGAAGAGGGAGGGTAGGGTCAGAGGTCATTGGAAGCTCAGTGGTTCTTAACCTGTGGTTCATGACCCCTTTGGGAGTCGCATACCAGATATCCTGCATACCAGGTATTTACATTACAATTCATAATAATAGAAAAATTACGGTTATGAGGTAGCGATGAAATAATTTTATGATTGGGGATCACCACAACAGGAGGAACTGTATTAGAGGGTCACAACATTACAAAGACTGAGAACCAGTGGTCTAGAAAAAACAGTCTATGGGACGCCAGTGTACTGCTCAGGAAATCAACTACATTACAGTAGGAAATGGGAGGTGTATAAGGACGGCTTGAAATGAAGTTACCGTGGAAGCAAGATAGAAGAATCAAAGGTGGGTGAGTCTGAGACAGGAAGCCATGTGTGGAAGAAACTCAGGTCCGTAAGCAAGATAGAAGAATCAAAGGTGGGTGAGTCTGAGACAGGAAGCCATGTGCGGAAGAAACTCAGGTCCGTTCTTTTTCCCTCTCCCACTGGTTTAGGGGCATGCAACATCTGCGCATTCAATGTGGTTGGTCATTCATGCACAAGAAAAGATTCCTTATTCGTTAATCCAGGTCAGTGTTTGCACTAACATGGGCACTGGGTACATTTTCTCATTTGTAGATGACATATCAGAAAGGGCAAATGGTGCCTCTTAAGCATAGGATGAACTACGGGCTACTGAAGATAAAAATGTATAGCCTTAGACTCTTGGAGACTGGCGAAGGGCCCCGTGATTTGAAGAACAGGTTGAATAAGACCCCCAAAACTGTCTTTTTAGCAGGCAGAAGTTATGACTGGTACTAAGCATTTTTTAACATTAGCAAATTAGCCTTTAAACTTGTAGAATTTTTCTACTCAGGAGGTGTGTGTGTGTGTGTGTGTGTGTGTGTGTGTGTGTGTGTATTGGCATGCTTTATTTCAAATCATTTTTGCTTCATTCAGCAAATCTGAAAAATACCTCCCCAGAGATAAATGTCCTTTCTATGTTTCTACTTATGTGGATCCAGCCTTCTGGAAGACAGGCCCCTCTGTATGTATCCTTAGGCAGCAGGGTGTCTCGATTTAAATATAAAACAGGCTCACGTGTAAACTTGATTGACAGGTAAATAGCTTCTAGAAACAGACAGCATTCAACTAGAGTCAACTGTTTGATCCCTTGATGACTCTGTAACCATTATCCCAGTGCTGCTGAGAGGTGGTGGAAGGCAGGAGATAGAGTCTAATTGGATTAAGTAGGTCACTGGGGCATGTATTGGAAAGATACACCTTGTTCCTGGCCCTTCTCTCTTCCTCTGGACTGCCACTAGATGAGACACTCTTTCCCACCATGCCCTTTCACCATCAGGTCCTGCCTATCAATGGTCTGGGGACAATGGTGACAGCTGGCTTGAACGGAAACTTCTCAAGTATGGGTCAAATTCATTCTTCCCCCTTTTGTCTATAGCAGTATTTTTGTCAGTGACAAAAATTGACTAATACACATTATTTCCTATGAAACATTTCAACTTCAAGTTTAGAAGCAACCTCCCCCAAAGTTGTACACATAGCCTGCTTTCTCTTACGGATACAAGGGAATCCGACCCTCTGTCACATTTCCTGGCATCCTAGGCATTTCTCTGAAAACTTGGCATAAGACTCCATCATCCTGTAATTCTTTCAGTCTGCATACCTGTAAAATGAGCACCATATGGATGACGCTGGTTTCTCTACCATCTTGAGAGGTAACCAGGCCCCTTTGGACCTCTGCCGTGGTGGCTTCTGAGTGTCTTAATCAGGGAAATCACTTTCCTAAGGGGACTTTTGCCAGGAGAGGTTTCTTCAGTATTCTCTTTGAAAAGTCTTTCAAATGATTTTCTACTTTTTTGCACCCTTCAACAGGAGGGATCTTGCCCTCAAAACACCTTTTTGTTCCAGTGTGGAGCGGGTAGCTTCACTTCAATGGTGCTAAATCTAACAGTCAGAGCAGCTTTGTCTGCTCTTGCTCTGCCTATGGTGGGAAACCTATACACAGTACTTTTCACATCTTGCCTACCACTCTGCCTCTTGGCTCCCAATTCTCACTATAAAGCTGGCTAAAAGCATGTCACAGCTCTGTTCTGCAGCCAGAGTACCAGGATGTCTTTAAAAATCCCTCTGCTGATGGTCTAGTTGGTCATCAATGGGAAGAGAGGCCCTTGGTCCTGTGAAGTTCTATGCCCCAGTGTAGAGGAATGCCAGGGCCAGGAAGCAGGAGAGGATGGGTTGGTGAGCAGGGGGAAGGGGGAGGGAACAGGGTTTTTTTTCCCAGAGGGGATATCATTCGAAATGTAAATAAAATATCTAATAAAAAAAATCCCTTGCCAAATTTTCAGGACATGGGTAGAACAGAGACAAATTTTTTGTCAGGATGCAACATGGGTACCTCTTTTGATTCCCAATAGTTATGTTCCCATCTCAACCCCAAGGACTCTCATCATCACTGGGTACATTCTGCCAGAAGTCTAGTCTTCTAAATTCCTAATTGGTAAGCTCCTTCTTACAACGTCCTAGGACTGGTCTAGTCTGCATCTCCCGACTCTACCACATTCCTCTTTTATAAAACAATTTTAAAGACCTAAGAGGCACATAGTAACATTTAATCACATTAGGGATTCCTCTTTTCCAGTACTGATTTTTAATCTTGCTTTTGATTTATTGTGCTGAAATACCCAACATACCAAGGGAGGAAAGCTATACTTCAGCTCACAGTCTCACAGGGTTGCACTGCAGTCCATAGTGTCAAGAAAGGCATATGAGGAGCAGCCAAGCTCATAGCATACAGGTCAGGTTGGGACCAGGATTGGGAAAGCCCATTCCTAGTGACCTATTTCACCAACAAGCCCCCACTTCTTAAAGCCCTATAGCTCTAAAACTAGCATTGACAGCTGAGGCCCACACATGTACAACATGAGCCTGCGGGGGCAATTCTTAATTCAAGACTGAACAAATGGTACAAGATTTCACAAAGAGGTTCTGAAGCACCGTGGTCTACTTTTGTCTTTCTATCCTTTTCAGTTAACAACCAAACTCTAAAGATCAGAGGCCTTTTCTATACACTTGGTTTTTCTTTCTTTCTTTCTTTCTTTCTTTCTTTCTTTCTTTCTCTCTCTTTCTTCCTTTCTTTTTTTATTAAACTAGTAAAATTTATTTTAAAATATACAACTCAGTATTGACATTTTTTAAGTCATCAAAATAATTTAAAATAGTTACATGCCTCTTAAATATACATGATGTCTTCTGAAGCTAAAAGTAATATGTACTCAACTGGTTTTAAAAATCTATTTGGAACATTAAACATGATAGAAGTAGAAAAAAAGTCTCTTATGAAGTCCTCTGTGAAAGGAAATTGTGACAGGTTCCTGATTAGACAGAAACTGTTCCATCTCTAAGGAAGACTATACACTTGGTTTTCTGGATACTTGCTCCTACTCTAGAACGTGTCTGATAGTTGGTGATACAATCTTCTAAGCTGAATAATTGAATGAATAAGTAGCTGTATATTCTTATGTTTCCCCTCCTCAAACCAAAACTGGAAAGGTTTACTTCCTGGGTTTTGTGTTTCTACTTAAGGTAGGAAAAAAATGTATCTAGGCTCAGACAACATGATTACCCTTCCTTCCAAACTATTGGTACAAAGAAATGAATTCATAGTTACATGTCAGGAATACTGAAAAAAAATGAGATGGGCTTCCTAAAAATACAACATAGTAAGGCAGAGACACATTGATGAGATCAGAACATAACCGCAGAGCTCTTTGCTATCACCTTCATTAAAAAATATTAGTGCAACAGGATTTGCAGTGATTGTAGGTCAGGTCTTAGGGGAGGACCCTGTCCCTGAGGGTCAGCTATGTTTAAGCCCTCCCTAGTACAGGGCACTTGCTGGTCCTTACCTCCATGTGGTTATTGCAGTTATAGTATGCGTGGGCAAGAACTCCATTAGGAATCCTCAGCTCACAGTACTTGTTGTTGGTTTTCCCTACAAGTTGGGTTCATACTGTACACAGTTCTGTTCTTATCATCTGGCACCTGATAGGCAATAATAGATTATCATTCTTGTGAGTGAGGAACAAGCGAAAGAAGAAGAACATTAAGAGTCTCTTCACTGCCTTATGGTGACCTTTGGTCTGTAACTGGTTGCCATCATCTTCAGCCCCAGGGATTTCGGCAAGAAAGTATAAATAGTCTTAGTTGCATTTTCCAGCATTGCTAATGCTAAGAACTTTTAAAACCATGTTAAGGGAGTTAAAATATTTGCTGGCTACAGATTTCTCTTTAAAAGGGAGGAGTACACGAATAAATGTTCACCAAATTGAAATAATTTACAAAAAACAAATAGGATAGCTGTCTTGAATCTGCATCTTATAGCTTCCTTTGGAATTACTCTGAAGTAATACTTTCTATAGATATATTTTATGTCTGTCTGTCTGTCTGTATTTATTTATTTATTTATTTATTTTTAGAGAAACAAAACGTAGCATCACAAGCTAGCGAATTCCAACCTTTTAAAAAGATCCTCTTGTTTTATTAGTGATATTATACCACAACTTGAAATGTACTCTTTGGTATCTAAGGAGATTAGCAGCCAAAAAGAAAAAAAAAAAGCAATTAAATTTACAGATACCATATCTAGTACAACAGTTTGGTTAAGGAAGTAACATGAAGGTCATATCAACAAGAAAAAGAACACTAAATAGTAGATTTCTCTGAAAGAAACAGAATAGAATCCCATACTCGGCAATCTGTTCTTCTTATCTAATAGCTACTTGTGTTTGTGGTTCAGAGAAGTGGGGGAGTCGGAAGCAGGGGGGCTGAGGTTGCAGGCTGGCACAGACATCGCCAGGCAGCTGGTGAGGGCATCTGAGAAGTCAGGGTCCTGCTTAGCTCAACAGCTCCATCTCAAATCCTACGTTAGTGCACCCACCACGCACGATCTCGAGCTGGCTACTTCTGCGTGATTAGCGAAGCAGCAGCTCAGGGTTCTAAGGAACAGAGCCAACTATTCTAGCAACTTTCTTGAAGAACAGACCGATGTGCAGGAACAATCGATACAGTTTAAGGACGAGCAACCGATTGTATATCTTCACACAAAGGTAGGGTGTCCCCATGGAAGAACAGGGCCACTTGATTCGGGCACCAGTTATAAATCCCCTTAACACCTTTGCCTGTCCTAGAGTCTGGCAGACTCCTGGGTCTCCAATTGTTCTGCAACCCATGAAGCTGTTTTGAGATGGGGACCCTGTCCTGTGTCAGTGTCCCGTTTTAAATGAACAGTACTCTCAGGTGAGCTAGAGAGATGTATGGAGACCCCACCATTACAATTTCTGACCCCCCTTTAGTCCCTCCAAGACAGTGTGAAAGCAGTATCCCCCTAATTATTTTTACCCAGCCCATAGAAAAATTAGTTCATCTTTTTGATCAAAGAAAACTAGGCAGATCGTGGCTGACAGGAACGTAACAGTAAAATCGCCATAGTTTCTCTTTCATCCATTTCTCTCAGAAATAGGGCCTGTGTCAAATATGTAGGTATTTCCCACGGCCAGGCCAGACTCTGATTCCAACAGGGTCTGTGGCTTGGACAATGGTTCTTACATAGACACTGAAGTCCTTTAGCTCAGTCATTGTGCTAAAAAAGAACTATAACCCCTTAGCTAGCATTTGATGAAACATCTAGATTTACATATTTCCTTAATTGCAGTTTTGAATGTGAGATTTATCTGACCAGAGTTAAATGCTTCCTTTATTCCCCTACCCAATGCAAAATTCAGCTCCATGTTCTCTAAAATAAGTGAGGTGGGGGTATACGGAATCTTATTCAGTTCCCATCTGAACAAGTTTTAGGGATTCAGCAAAGTGGGACGAGGGAGTTGTATTACCAATGACAGGAAAGATATATCTTTACTGTTTACAGTGGAATGGCCCGCCTCTAAAGGTTTGGCTTGCTTGCCTCTTTCAAAAAGTGTTTTTTGATACTCTAAACGAATGCTAGTCCCTATTGATGGGTTCCCCCAAATGAGTTGCTAAAGCCTTTCAAGAATCTTGTCCTTAAATTTTTTCTTCCACAACCTTTCTGCTATGTAGCTGCAAAGACTGGAGAGTTAGTTTAATTTTTATTATTTATTTATTATAAATTAACAGTAAATCTTATACTTAGCTCCATTTAAACCCTCCCTCTGCAGCTGCCCATTTGAAAAATAAAATGGTTGCCTTCTTCCACTTCAGTGGGCACAATACAAAACATCCATTGAGTTTTCTTTTTATCGCAGCTGCCAATGCCCAGCCGACTTTTAACAAACCAACCAAGCGGAATCACAATGCAGCTGTAACATTTTATGGTATTTCTGTTGGTTCTCTTTTGAGACTGAAGGTGTTAATTAGGAATCAAAGCACACAACCCTGCCAGCTTTCTTTCACAAGCCATGCCCTGGCCACTGCAGTTTTCAGAAGAAAAATAAATCTAATAAAGGGATAAAAATGTTGTTTGTCACACCAGTAAAGTGTACTTAAGACCCTTTGAGCAGAAGCTTTTCATGTAGTGCTGTCAGATGGTCTGGAAATATTGTATTTTCCCCCCTTGTCTTCCTTTATATTCAGAGTTCCTTGAATTTAATTTAAGACTGCTTGGAATTTAAAAAGTATGAAGTCATGTAGGGGATTCTTTTTAGACAGTATCTAGTCTCAAATAGTAGATTTGTTTCTGAGAGAAAAAAAAATGACATTCAGAAATCTACCATGTCATAGCTTCACACCACTAAATCTTCTATTAGCATATTTATGGTAATCTCATCGTACATTTTTTTTCTGCTTAAACTATAACTGTCAGCATTCTTTTATAGATATATGTCTATAATCTCACTCCTTGCAGTGTTTAGGAGGGGCCCTTTTAACATGCACAGAACTGAGTCTTTTCCCAAGGGTAAAATTCATATACAGACTACAATGTTATTTTAAGTAGTTTGTCTTTTTATATGACTTCTGATGCATCGTGAATATCATTCAGCCACATATGTAGCACTGTAAAGTCATTATCTTTAATCTTAAGCTTATAGCGAGTTTATGGAGTTAGCAGTTCTGGGAATTAGTCAAGCCTGCTAGCGTTCTCAGCAAGAGGTTTAGCTCCTAGATGCACAAATCAAGCCCAAATCCATTAATCCTGCTAGAGAGGAGGATAAAGGTCAGCTTGTTGATTTAATGTTAATGAAATGAAGGGGCTCCGAGGCTGCCTAGGGGGTTGCCTCTAAACTGTAAAACAAATAAAGTCATTTTAAGTACAGCTCATTGCAGGAGAGGAGACCCTGCTGCTGGCTTAGCTGAAGAAACAGGAGGGGCGTGCTTGTGCAGAAACCTGTTTTCTGTAATCTGACTACACCTGCGCTGCTGCCAGCCCCTCGAACGTCAGGCTGACAGACTCCTCAAATGAGGATCGTCTAGAGCAGAGCTCCAGGTCTCTTACTGCACATGCGCAAAAGTTGAGCTGGAGGAAGACCAGCTGCTAGCGAGCCTGTGGTTGATTGATGGGCCAGCTAGATCAGGAGCAGTGGTTCTTCCTTTTTCACTCCTCCTTTCGTTTCTATAAAATAAATATTGTCTTCATTTGTTTTTGTATATTGAGATTCCCAAGGGAAATGCCCTTTAAAAGATAACATTGACTGACTTTAGTTGGGTGGCACATCTTTAATCCTAGCACTGCAGAGGCAAAAGCAGGTAGATCTCTGTGCTGGTCTACAGAGTGAGTTCCAGGACAGCCAGGACTACACAGAGAAACCCTGTCTTGAAACAACCACCACCACCACCACCACCACCACCACCACCACCACCACCACCACCACCACCACCACCACCAAGCAAACGAATAAAACAATAACAAAAGGGACATTGAACTTGGCTTTCTAAACCTATTACCCACCATCTCTTTAGGCAGAAAGAACCTCACAGGATGACTTGGGTGGCATGTGCAGACACCCAAGTTTAATTTTGATTTTTGCTTTTCTGATTTGTTTTGTTTTGTTTTTGTTTTTTTTTTAAATTTGTTTTGTTTTGTTTTTGGCAGTTCTCATTATAGAACCAGGCTGGACTTGAACTTGGGATCCTTCTGCTTTAGCCCCCTCCCCAAGACCTAAGATTACAGGCATGAGTCACTGTGCCCAGCCTAGACCAGTGGTCTTCAAACTTGGCTGACAAGCTAATGGAGCTAAAGGACATTTTGGTATTTCCTTCCTTCTTCACTGTCCACCCCAAGATTCTGATTTATTGGCTTATTGTGTGGTGTGAGCTTTGAGACTCTCGTATTAGTTCCTCTTAGCACATATGTGGAGAACTTCAGATCGAGGCATTTAATCCACTGCTCTTCACATTTGTTTGGAGTTTTGGATGCATCATGGTGTTATTTTCTAGCTCCTTGGAGCATGCTGAATGCTTTAGCATCCTATACTCAGAACAACTTCATTTATTCTTTTCCTAAATGTGTATTTGTGTTTCTTTGTTGCATTTGTAAATGAGTCTTTCGTTGTATCTCTGTCTTTGTTGTACACACACACACACACACACACACACACACACACACACGGCAAGGGGAGAGAGAGAGGGATAGGTAAATAGGTATATAGATAGATAGATAGATAGATAGATAGATAGATAGATGGATGGATGAATGGATTGATAAGTGTGATAGGTGGATATTTTGACTGGTGCCTAGCTACCCCAAGAAGAACCCAGTGTTCCACAATTGAAGTAGTTCTATAACAGAGGGGTCCTAGTTCAGCAGACCACTCTCCAGTATTACTCTTGAACATTATCACACCTCAGAATTCCTTTCACTGTTTAAGTTTGTCACCATTTTCTCTGGCTGTCACTTTCTTCTTACTCCTCCTCCTGGGGAACTTTCTTTAGTTTTTCTCCTTCCAGCTTGTCCCTTGGAATTGTTTGGATTCTGCTATCTTCTGCTCTCCTTTGCTCTGGTGACAATTTAAGCTGTTTGTAGAAGTTAGGCAGACAGAATCCCCTCCTCTAGTCAGTGCTTCTGGCTAGCAAGTAATAGAGACATGGCTGAAAGTCCTTTTGATTTGCTTTTGAAATTATGATAAATGCACCTTCCTGTATACATGAGACCCTCTGCCACTTGGGAGCTAAGGCTTCCTTTTACGTATAGGAAGATAGATTTCCTGCCTTCAGTTTAGGCTTGCTGGGTGAATTCTGCTGGCTTGGGTGGACAGAATTGTCTCTGTTGCAGAGGGTCCAGGATTCTGCAAAGCATCCACTCATTAACACACGTGGGTGTGAATCTGCAATACCAGGCCCTTAGCTCACTGAGGTAAAACACTCACAGAGCTGTCAACTATCCTGGAGACTTTTTGCAGCACCTGTACACCTACATGCAAATAGAAAACGTCATTCAAAACACAGAGCCTTTTATTTGTTTGATACAAAGGATAAGAGATGAAAGGATATTTTCTTTTCTAACAGATGCCGGTGATATCCAACTCATTTGAAGTTGCCCTTTCTTGCTTCTTTTCTTTGCCTCTCTTTACCTACCAGGGACTCCACTATCTCTCCTTTTTAAAGGTTATAATTAATGAAAATTGCATTTTTATAAAAAAAAAGTTTCAGGTCAGATGACTTAGGGAGTTAAAAAGAAGAGGCAATGTAGCGTGATCACTGTAGTGTCAGTGACAACAAAGAAATAGCATCTGGCATCTAAAGTGGCGGATCGCAGCCTTCCTAGTGCTGCAACCCTTTAGTATAGCCCCTCATTTTGTGGTGGCCCCCAACCACAGTTATTTCATTGCTACTCTATAACTGTGATTTTGTTACTCTTATGACTTGGAATATCTATGCAGAATGTCTCTGGGGGTTGAGACCTCCAGGTTGAGAACCACTGATGCAATGGCTGCTTTGGTGTGAGGTGTGAGCCAAGGGCTTTGTGGGAACGATTCTTGCCAGTCTTCGAGACAACTCTATAAGGAGATATTGTGATGTATAGGTTTCAGAAGAACGGCTGAGACACAAAGTAACCTGCCAAAGAACCTGTTTGCCAGCCCCTCATAAGATTTCATCAGACGTTGTATCAGCAAGTCCTTCTTTGTTTTACATTTAGTTTGTGGTAAAGGAAGAAAAGGCACCTTATACCTTAAGTATGGACGAAATCTTGTATAGAGTTTATGTCAGAGGTTCTGGGGGTCAAATGACCCTTTTTATCACCTAAGACCATCAGAAAAACAGATATTTACATTACAATTCATAACTAGCAAAATTACAGTTAAGTAGCAACAAAAATAATTTTGGGGGGGGGGGTCAACACCACACAAGGAACCATATTAAGGTGTGTCACATTAGGAAAGTTGAGAACCAATGGGTTAGGGGAACAGGGCCTGACCTCCCAAGAGAAAGCAGTGCCCTTTCTTAGTGATGTCCCCAAATCATGTCCTCTTTGAGGTGGCCCAGGCACCGACACACAGGAGCAAGGGAATGCTTTTCAAATGTAGTTTCTAATATTGCATAGGTGTGAGGAGGTCAAGAGAGCAGGCGGTACCTGCTGCTGGACATAAGGTATCTCACAGTTTCCAAGAGGAGTGAGTACCACAGCCTATGCCTGACCACCCAGCAAGCATCAAGGTTGGCCAAAGGCAGAGAGGAGCAAAGAAGGATGGCCACGGGAGCCTTCGTTTGTGGTTCCCATTGACAAGGTATAGTGGAGTGAATCGGCACTGGTGAACCTGAGTAATGTCAGCAAGTTCTGGGCCAAAAACTGAGAAGACCTGACAGAGACCCAGGTCAGTGCTAAGGGGGAACGATAACAGGTGACAAGAAACATCGGGTCAAGTTAAGGTCATAAGCGTACTGTGAATCCCAACAAACATATCTAACTATTGGGAACACCAAGTTTGGATAAATGCCTTCTTTAGACTAAATCTGAGTGGCTTTTTTTGTTTGTTTTATTTTGCTGTATAGATTTTTTTTTTAAACATCACATTGGGTTATTTTAGTTGCTTCTACAGTCAACTAAAATCAGATGATGTTAAGATCCAGGCACATGCTTAGACACAAACACATATCATAGGAGACAAGCAACATGACACTTGGCATCTGTCCCAAGGGACTGAGGGTTCAGATTTCATTTGACAATTGGAGCAAAGAGGCCAAGAAAGGGCACGCTGTGTGAGGTTTTCAGGGGACCTGGGTTCTGGGTCCATCTTTGCCAGCTGTCTACTGTGGGGGACATGATTTGCTTCTTCTGAACACAGATCTTGTCACATGTGAAATGATGTGCTGGCTTTCTATGTCCTTCCTATTCTAAGTTCCAGGGCTTTTGCAGCTCATCCCTGTGATTTAAACCCAATCAACTTCGGTGGAGAAGGTAACACCCTCATGACCACACTTTAGCTCTGCTATACATTATTTGACCTCAGGTGCACAGCTTTGTCTTATCATTTGTGGATCAAATAATTTCTTAGAACTTTAAATTTGTTAATTTAAAATTTAAAAGTTAAAAGAATTGAAAAATTAAAAGTTAAAAATTAAAACATGTATTATGATTGATTGATTGGTTGGTTGATTGATTGATTGGTGAGAGGCTGTGCAGTATGCCTGCAGAGTCAGTTCTCTCCTTCCACTACGTGGCTCCTTAGAGATGAAACTCAGATGGTCAGGCTTTGTGGCAAGCATCTTTACTAGCTGAGTCATCTTGCTACCCACCCCCCCCTTTTAGTTTTTATTTAATAGAATTTTTTGTAAGTAGAGTTAGCTGTTATTTTGAGCTCTGCATTTTTTTTTAAATAATTAACATACATCTACCAGTGTGAACTTTTCCTTCCCAATATTTTTGTCCTGAGCTATTTCTACAGCTAATGCAAACAGGGCTTCAAATTACTGTGCAATAGTCGTTTGGGACCAGACTGTATCCACCTAGCCATTCTCACAGTGGGAAGACCCTGGGGAAGTGGATGTTTTGCTGGAAGGCCAGCAGCTGTAAGTGGAAGGGGAATTGCTGTTGGTTAATCATATTGCTAAAACTTTTGAGTTCTCCAAACGAGATATGCTTACATCCTGGGAGAATCGGGCTTAACTGGGATTTCCTTTTGCTATCTGAGCTTGAAGACTGAAGAAAGAACGTGAACTTTTCCCTGTGTTCTGTTGCACAGAGTCCCAGAGAATAACAGCTGCTCACACAGGGGTGGTGGGAGATGTGAGGTCACTCTAGGGAGAGTAATGCATGAAGCTTCACCAAGGTAGAATAATAGAACCTCAGTTTTGGCCCACATAGAGTTGATATTTTAATCCTAAGGACTTTTCTCTCTGCATGTATGGTCTGAAGGCCAGTAGTGGAGGACAGATGTCACAGGTAAGGATGACATAGTCTTCTTGTCCTTGTTTGTCACCATCCATAAGTAAGGGATAGAGATGGATAAAAGGGTACACAGCCCAAGGACAGTTGTATGGTAGAATTTGCTCACTCAGAGAATCCCAGGTCTGTTAGCGCTCATAGCCTATTTCCTCAGCCAAGCCACTTCTCCTCTGTTGCCATCTTTTACACAGCTATATTCTGTGGGGAACTTGACAGTCTAACTGTAGAGAAGGCCTGTTGCCTCTGCAGGCATGTTGGCTCAGGGACCTCTTATGAAAGGAAATACGAAGAGAAAATGAAGATTTCTTGTCTCAGACTTTACTAGACGACACAAGTTTACTCTAAAAGTTAGCCAAACCCTGTGAAGTAGATGTTTCTATGATGCCCTATCCATAAAGGATGACTAAACAGTACAGATTGTTCCATAAAAATGTCCATTTGGCTTTCATAATATTTCAAATATTCTTTACTACCTCTGTATGGAAACAGGACAGTTATTTTGTGTTCACAGAGTTAAAGATCAATTGATTATATAACAGAATTCCTTCAAGCAAATGCCTCATAAGAAAATTTATTACCTAAAAATTTCAAGCACCATGTGGTTGTGTTTTGTGTGCTGAACCAATAAACTCATTAAAATAACACTGAGCGAACCCAAACACAGCACAATGAAAGTCCTAACACAGCCCACATTAACCAACCAACTTTAAAATAATATCTTTGTTATGAACTAAGGTTAAAAATTCAGCAAATTCCTTATATTTTTTCCACTTGAGATCATGAGTGGTTTTCTACTTTCCCGAGAAATACACTTTTGTGGCTTTTTGATCAAAGCAAATAGACAACCCTGCCCTATTTAACCAAGGTTTTGAGAGGGGGGAAAAAGAGACAAACGTATGTACAGTTTTTTTAATGTAAAAATTCTTAGTCTCTGTTCAGGGTAGACTTTAGAAAGATGTATTCAGAATGCTACTCGCCACAAGTGTGCGTGAGTTTGAGTGTGTGCTTGTGTGTGTGTTGGGAGGCATGGAGGAAGGGTGGGTTGGGGACAGGGAGGAAACAAAAGAATTTGGCTGCAAAATTGAGTAATGGTTTGCAACACTTGGCTTCCAGTTGTGAAAGATGAGCGACAGAGGGAGAAAGGCTGGGCTAACAAGGATCTAGTTGAGGGAAGGTTAATCTTGGCTGGCAGGCTGAAGGGGAGGTCAGCTCAGAGCACAGCTGGAGAGAGGCTCCCTTTGCCAGGCCAACTGTGTTCTGCATTTTAGCTTCTGAATTGAATGGCAGGTTGCTTCAGACAGCCAGCACCTCTGTCTCTCCTCTAAAAGGGTTGTCCGGTAGCTGCCATGTCCTGTCAAGGTCCCTACATATCTTTTCTGCCAAGCAAGCAGCACAAAGGGAAGCGCTTCTTATTGGCATGTTCAGGGGTGTGTAGTGTACACATGAGATCACTTTCCTCACGTCTGCTGATGGAACAAGATTTCTTCTGAAGGCAAGCGGGATTAAAACGGGCACAAATAAGAGGTGATATACTTGGAAATTAGTAATTACTGTACCTTTTAAAATAATCAATGTTAAGTTAATTACAGATTTAAGGCACAAGAGAAGCATTTTAAGAGACCCTAGAGACTGTGTCCTGATGTATCCTAAAATTTCCAAGCAGAAGCATTTATTTGATGGGGGAGCTTTTATACTGAATATAATTTACAGTGAGTTTTTTTCACTCATTGTTTTTTTCCCATGTTGATGTTATAACCACAAATTATTAATGTATGTCTGGTTTGCAATAGCAAATGAATTGAAAGTCCAAAGAAGCTAAACATGAACTCCAGGAAAGGCTTTTGGTCTTAAGGAAACGATTTTCTCTGATTTACCAGGATTCTGCTGGTCTACAAGACCACATCACACCGACCTTGCTAAACTTAATTACATAAACTTGTAAACATAATTATGCCTCTGTAGTCTGTGTCAGAGAAATAGTTCTCTATTGTGAATCACCGTGGAACCCCATCATGGCTCCTCTGTGACACCCACTCCTCTTATTTATTTTGAGGATAAAAACATTCACCTGTTAAAGAAGGCTCGCAATGCTCACCTGATCAATAATTTCAATGAACACAGCTACTTTATTCAACACATAGATGCAGCCACAGAAACAAGGAAACAAACATGTGAATCCTTCCTGCCACCTGACCCACTTATCCATCAGTCTTTAACTGTCTCCACCTCCTGCAGCTTACTCTGATGACGACGAAGCAAGAGAAAGCCTTCTGAAGCAGCAAGGAAACAGCTATGCACTTGCTCAGTCGGTCACAGCGGCCCTCACCTATACAGCAGAATGCTCATCTCTGGGAAAAATGAAAAACCGCACCTTGCTCGGGAAGTCCTTGAAGGGACACTTCTGATATGAGAGTTTCATGAATTATCTTTCTGGAAGATGCACAGACATCATGGGTTGAACTATTATCTTGTATTTATTGAGAAACTGACCTTGATGATAATTTCCATATCCTTGAATAAACTTACAGACCTTCGTGTCATGAATAATACATACATCATAAGACTGTTATGGTGTTCTTAAGTCAGATATTCATCAATGTGTCTAGCACTCAAGAGGACAGGGGAAATTGCAATTATTTTTATTAAAGCAATAAAGCAAATTGAATATGTTAATTCTCTTGTGTGTTAAAATACTTTGTTCCATCATGTAAGCTGTCTCTAATTTAATTATATTTCAAGTGGGACTGGGCAATCATCACACATACTTTTCTTATTTCTGCTCTCTTATTTTTTTCCTCATCCTTCTTTGCCATGGGGATTCCAGCAGCTAGTGCAGCCAATTGTGTTAAGTTCAACATTGCAAATATTTATTGCACATTGATTAAAAGCCAAGCATTGATGTGAGCCTTGGATATGAAGTAGAAAATTTCCTTCTACTGGAGAGAAGTCACAAAATCGCATTCTGGGGTGTTCCCATTAGCTTAAGGGGGTCTATATTAGCCATCATGGGTTGATCTCTTTGTGTGTGCTCAGAGTACATTTCAGTGCCTTCCACTGTAGGTGTACAGTTTTGGGGACAGAATATACACAGGATGAGGAAGTATTCCTGCAGAGGAAGCATGTTTTAAACAATCCATCCACTGTATTAACAGCGTTCAGAGTCTTTCGGTGTGCTCAATAGGTAATGTTATTCCATTTCATAAATCAGACAGCTCTTGTTCTTTCGTCTACTTTCAAATAAGGCTCAACCAATGTAACAGAAAAATTAATTGAGAGAGATGGGAGAAAATACGTCTCAAGAAAGGCCCCAGTTCCTCCTGCGTAGCTTATGGATAACGAAGTTAATACTGAACTATGAGAAATTTAGTAACAAGCTGTACATCATAATTTGTGGACTCCCCCCCCCACCACGCTACTGAATTTCCCAGGTGAAATGGGGTGTCCCATTAGAGCAAACAACGTTAAAGAAAATAGTGAATTGAAGCTGTCAGACATGGGACCGACAGAGTGGCGTGGGGAGCTGAACTCACAGGCAGATGTACTCAGTGAAACTCCACTGAATTTACCAAACAGCAACTTGTTTTGTGCTGCCTCTAAAATTCATCAGTGTGGCCTTAGCTCTTGCCTGAGTCATCTCCCTGCTACAAAACAGGGCTCTCTACATGGGGTCAGTGGGGGTGGGGGTTAGGGGTTGGGGTGTGGTTGGGTTGGGGTGGGGAGTGTTGCTGTGGGTGTGAGAAATTTGAATATTGGAAAGAATTTGCCTTCTTGTAAAGACCTCAGTTTATCAGAAATACCAACTGGAGGGAAGAGAAGATGTTTACATAGAAATGTGACACTTGGCGTTATTTCACATTTGTGCAAGTACATGAACAAAATAAAACTTAACAAAATTGCTCAAGTAGAGTTTACTATAGCTTTTCATTTATGTCCTACGGAATGTGGGTTAGGCTGACTGGAAGGATAGTTACATGTATTGTTAAAATTATTTAAGTACTTCTATTTGATAGAATATGGACATTTGCTATTTATTAATAAAATAATAATAATTGTTAACAATTATTTAGTAATAAAAATAGAACATTTTATTAAGGTAAATATAAATTAGATGTCAGCTTGGAAACTACCAATATTATGTAACATGATGGTTTTGTGGGACTGCTTGTTCAATGTTATTTTTATGCCTTAGGCAGTTCTATGCTTTGGAAATTAAAAAGCAACCGATTAGCTCAAATTAAGAACTGTACTATGAGAAGTTATATACAAATTTTATGTTTCTGAACTTCCTTAGGCTTATTCAAGTGTGACTGCTACCATTGAGGTCTTATTTCTTCATTCATCTCTCCTAACATTCATGACGGCTCCATCTTTAGTTCCCCTTTAGTTAGAAGAAAATGTAGACAGAAGAAGTAAAGAACCAGAAGATCATGCTGTTCTATGCACACATTCACTGAAGCTTCACAAACTCTGTTACATACATACTGGACGTAATATAATCTGTAACATATTTGTTCCAAACTTATGTTCTTAAATTGTCTGAAACTATTTAAAAAATTATTTCAACTAATTTAGCCAATTAGCATCAATAGTTGCTCTCATAACACAATCGCTCCTGGACTCTCAACCCCCAATACTGAGGAAGACAGACTTCATTACAAGGCAGAAAAGTTACAGGTATTCTCCTTTAAACAAAATATAAATAATGCACCTGCCAAAACAAACGGCACACATTTTGCAATTAGTCTAAATTGTAGGACGCGCCTACTAAGCCTTTTGGAACTATTTCTAAAGGACAAACATTTTCTTTTGCTTAAAATGCTTGTCTCTGTCTGATAAGAACCAGAAATGTTCAATTTTTGAAGGAGATTCTAAAACGTTTGAAAATTTTTAACTTTGAAACTACATCTTAAGTGTTTAAAACTTATAAAAGTCTGGAGCCATGCACGGTATAGCTGAGATTTCCTGGTCAGTTCTAAGTAACACCGGGTTTTATTAATTAGGTATAGATTAAATTTTGTTTCAAAATACCATAAGGAGAAGCAACCAAATCGCATAAATATAAAGGTTCTTCTGTTCTACTTTGTCCCTACTCCCTATGTTTGCTAGGGATGGGATGTTCATGCTGTCAAGCATCTACAAGGAAATGCTTAGTTCTCATTTAAAAGAAAAATAGCTAATGGACTATTTTCCATATATTTCCATATAGTGGGCTATATGGAAAAGCAAGTAACGACACTAGGTTACCAGGGTACTCCACTAACTAGATGATGAAAACAAACTAGCATGCAGAAGTCTACTTCTATGACTCTGTTCAAAGACTGCCACATTGGATGGACTAAAAGAACTCATCATAAGATGAGATGCCAGGCCCACTTTGCCTCTGGTTGTCTTACTTCCTGTTTTAACATTATTTTCTGCAGAGTGGACCTTACTGGCCCATAAGCAAAGGGAGAGGATGAGGTAGATAGAGAAGAGGGAGGAGAGGAAGAGCTGAAGGAGAACTTTCCAGTTTTCAATGATGTTCAGTGGTCCAGCTCAGGTTACTGTGGAAGAATGCAGGCTTAGTGACTGTAGAGGCTGCCTTTGGATTTATGTTCTCTGAGAAGAGAGGTTATAAAATGATGCATAATGTTCGTGCCTTACATGAAGAGGCATAGGAAACCTTTACCTATGATACTTATTAGCCAGCTATCAGATGTGTCTAATCTATCTGGCAAGAGTTGACAGCTGGAACTTGGTATACAAGCTGTTTGTAAAGCAAAGCAAAGCAAAGCAAAGCAAAGCAAAGCAAAGCAAAGCAAAGCAAAGCAAAGCAAAACAAAACACTTGTCCTTTTACTTCAGAGGGATTGGGAGACACCATTTTGACTAAAGGAATGGCAATACCCTACTGCAAACAGTAAAAAACAGTTTTCTAGGCCATATGTACCTTGGCACACTCAATTACTACTATGTGCCAGGGTGGTGAGATCATAATTTTAATGCTCCATTAAAACGTTTCAAAAACATTTAGTTCTTAAAACAAGAAGAATCAAGAAATCATATGATTATTTACTCAAATATGAGGTAGTAAAAATTCCCTGTTTGCAGTGGTTCTCAACAGGTGGGTCTCGACCCGACTGGCAAACCTCTGTCTCCGAAAGAATTTACACTACGACTCATAACAGTGGTAAAATTGCAGTTATGAAGTGGCAACAAAAATAATTTTGTGGTTGGGAGTCATTGCAACCTGAGGAACTGTATTAAAGGGTCACAGCATTAGGAAGGTTGAGAACCACTGGGTTAGGAATTGACATCCAATGCAGAAATGTTCAGGTAATACTAGGGGGAACCAAGAGAGGGCATCACTTACTCCTAAGTCTGCAGAAAAACCCCTTGAGTTATCAAACACAGAACCGAAATCTTCAACCCAGGCTGAAGGGCATACCACCACTGCTCCTGGCACTTTGTGCCCAGCAGGAGGAGGAGGAGGAGGAGGAGGAGGAGGAGGAGGAGGAGGAGGAGGAGGAGGAAGAGGAGGAGGAGGAGGAGGAGGAGGAGGAGGAGGAGGAGGAGGA
>JADRCD010193526.1:0-19164 GCA_019843815.1 Montemys delectorum
GGGGGAGGCTGGGGATGGGTTTAATAAGGGTTGGAGAGAGATCCAAAGCTAGAAGGGTCTGAGGTTTGGAGGCAGGGTTTAAGGTTGAGGCTCAAGCTTTCCTTTGCCAAGGGGCAAGAAAGGCCTTCTTCTGCCTTGGTTAAATAGAAAAAGAAAGGAAGAAAGGAAGAAAGGAAGAAAGAAAGAAAGAAAGAAAGAAAGAAACTTTAAAAGAAAAAATTCAAGAATAAGATAGATCGAAGATATTAACGTGTAAAATATAATGATAAATTGAATGTTTTCGTCTGCTCCTTCTCACCATCTCTAAAAGGGAAGGTCAAAAGAGGAGGTAATGAAGAATAGGCTATTTTGAGAGGGCTTATTTGTTGTTTGTTCGTTCGTTTGTTTTTCCTTGAAGTGGACTAGGAGAAATGACCAGGTCTTCTTCCCATTGGTCTCAAGAGCAAACTCAAAGTGCCAGGGCGCGGGCCTGCAAGTCACTGCGGGCGGGGCTCGGGGGCGAGTGGCTTGGCACGGAAGGGGTTAAGGCGCTGAGCGCGGAGCCATCTGGCCGGGTTGGCTGGTTATAACCGCGCAGATTATGTTCACGGGACTCAGAGTTGAAGGCTCCTCTCCTTACCCAGCAGCTCCGCGCACCGCCCCGCGAGATAGCCCGGCGCAACTTTCTTTCCTCTTTCTTTCTTCCTCTCGTTTTTTTCCCACCGCTGGGTAGTGGCTGCGGCAGGGGTGGGCGAGACTGAATGACCGAATTCGAGTCCACCTTTCTCTTCATGTCGACGTCCCTGGAAATAGTCACACGGATGCCATGGTTACTTCTGCCACGGTAAGGGGAGGTGGCGGGCACGTTGGGTGGGCAGGTCCCGTAGGGGGTGGGGGGATCGCGTGGGGAAGAATTTTCCTGGGGATCCGCGTGGGGGGCCCCAATTCTGCACCCAGCCCCACCCCCATCGCGCAACATGCTAACTTTTCGGTTCTTGTGCCTTCCCCAAAGTTTGAGCTCAAATTTGCCCAGGCCTAGGCGCAGTTACCACCACCCTCCTTCCACATGCATGCACACTTGTGCACGCGTAGATATGGCTCCCTCCTCCTCCTCCTCCTCCTCCTCCTCCTCCTCCTCCTCCTCCTCCTCCTCTTCCCTCTGGTCTCCTGGCTGCTCAAGAAACTGCCCTCAGTCTGGGAAAGTGATCAGGTTTAAGAAACCTGCATTGGGAAGGGAAGGAGGTGGAGGCGAGGGAAAATGGGGACCACGAAAAGGTAAGAAAGGGATTCTGGACACTACCACCCCACTCCACCTCATGCATACACACCTCCAACCCTCCTCTCTGGTTCCCCCAGAAGACTCCCGCGCATCCTATAACAAAAGGGGAATAGCAGACAAAACGGGGGCTAGGAAGAGGCCAAGATCGCGGCTTGCGCCCTGCACCCCGCTGGCCATCGGGCAGCATTCGACAGTCCCAACACACAGCCCGGCAGGGCGTGGGCTGGGGGAGGGGATGCAAAGCTCAGGACCCGCACAGTCACTTCCCAGGTTGGGGGAGTTGGGACTTAAGCCCAACAGTGCGTACTTGCGTTGTTGTCCTACATAAACCTTTTTTCTCTGAGAGGGTCCCTAGCTCTGGGCTACTCTGGCCAGCGCCAACCCAATGGCTTCCCATCCTGGGTCTTCGCGCAGATGTTGGAGCTAGCGTTCAGCCTGAGGGTCTGGGACCCGGCCAGGGAACGACGGGTACCAAGGAGGGGCCATCGATAGGGATTTGGTACCAGTTGCTCAGAGTCCTTTTTAGGGTTTCCACCCCTGCCCCAAGAGGTTGTATGAGAAGGCTGAGAGCATCAGAGACCCTCAGAGTTAGGTCGGAGTTAAAAAAACAAAACAAAACAAAACAAAACAAAAAAAAACTATAGCGAACTGTTTCCTGTTGCCATCACGGCTGTCTGCACAGTGGTGGATACTTCTAATGAAATTTGGCACTCTTTAAGGTGCAGGATGGGAGAGGTTAGAAGGACCTCTTTCCTTGTTGCTTTCGGGAGTGAGTGGGTGTGCATCCAAGAGGCGCTACTGCTTTGCGCAATTTTGGCGTTCTTCCGCGACGTTCAGATGCGCCTTCCTGGGACTCCAGCACCGAATGGTGTGGACACAGTTGATTAGAGAGGTCGCAGGCTGGAATTGGAATCGAAGCTCTCGAATTCCAGGTCTGGGAAGCACCCATCAGATTGACCTGGACCTCTGGCGGCCCGCTGGTAGCAGGTTGATAGTGGAGGCTTCTCTAGGACGTGGTCCCAGCCAGAGCAGGCTGCTTGCTGGCTAGTGAGCTGGAGCCCCAGAGCCTGGACTTGTTTATGAGTGTGAAAAGGTTGGGGGCGGGGACCTGCTGGGGGAGGGGAAGGGAGACTGTGAGGGTGGGTGTTACTCGCTGAGTCTGAGGCTGGAAATTCTGTGGGTTAAGGAGTGTGTTGACAAGCTTGCTTTTCAGTAAAGGGAGGTCTTTCCACCACAGACCAGCAGCCGAGGAAATATCTACGCACGCTGCCCTAAACTGTCAGTTGTACCGGGAAGCTTTACAACCTGTTCTGTTTTCCAAATAGCCCGAACTTGTTTACCAGTTTACCCCATCTTCCCTGATTCTGGCGTGTTGCTCAAAGAAATTTGAGAGATGGAATCTAGAAGATATAAACCCAACTATCTCTGCCTTAGAACCAAACAGACCTGAGTGCAGCGTTGAGAGAGAGTGGAGAGAGAAAAAGAGAGCAGCAGGCAGCTGTATCTATATATAAGGATAGAAGAAAGTTTACCCAGTGTTCGCCTCAGGAAGAGCAAGTAGGATTGCCCTTCCGTGTAGGCTCTGAGAAGATTGGGTCTGTATGAATTGGATCTGACTTCCCAAGAAGGGAGCCTGGTCCTTGGGTGGCCAGAGACCTATTGGGAGGGCTTTCTCAGGTCTCAGTGAGAGAGGGGCGCTGGGGTAGGAGGGTAGAGCTGGGGGTGGAGTTTGCTCCGCTTGCTCCAGCCTGGCTGGCCCGGAGGGTTGGGGCGCTTGTGTGATGGGCATCTGTGTGCATAGCAGGAGATGAGAGCTTGTGGGAACATAGGTGTAGCTAATGAGAAATCTGTGTCTGGGAAGGGTGTCAGAGCTGGAGAAGTGCAGTGTGCTGAAGACAGATGGCTTGTGCGTGCCTGCACAGACACATGGGGTGGGTGTGGTGTGGGAGGGCGGCTGGGCTGCGTGTGTGTGTGTGTGTGTGTGTGTGTGTGTGTGTGTGTGTGTGTGTAAGGTGGACATGTGTGAGGCTGGATGCATGAAGATTGCCAAAGGGATGTAAGGGGAGATAATCTGAAGAGAGTGGAGTTTTAACCCCGTAGGTTTGTACAGCCCTAGGATTTGACTGCAAGGGCACTGGGGCCCATGGAAGATAGAGAAGCACAGGCTCTGGCTTCATGTAGAGAATAGTGCAAGGATGAGACCTTCCAGTGAAGGGACATGGAAGGCTTAGAATGAGGATTACACATTCAAGGGAAAAGTTCCTGTGTGTGTTGGAACAGGGTCCAATGACAGGAAGTACTGTGTACACAAGACTCCTGAGTAAAGAAATCCTTTTGCATGCCAAGTGGTAAGGATGCACACTTCATACTGTATAATGGGCTCTCTCCGCTAGTAGATGGGCACGCGCTACCACCGGTTAATGTTGATTATTATTTAAAAAAATTAATGGGATGCCTCCTGGATGCTCAGCTCGTGGTTGGGTGCTGAGACATGGCACACTGCCTTGGGGAAAAATTCCTTCTCCATGCTCAGCTGACTGTTCCGGCATTGCCAGGAATAGAGAGGGCAGCGGCTCTGGAGCTTTCTTCTGGATCATGGGAGGCAAAGGGAAGCTGACTTGAAATACATCTGTAGTTTTATACAAGAGGGGATAAAGGTAAAGGATGAGGGATACTTCTGTGGGGGGGAGCAGGGAGCTGGAGGGTGTGGCTGCTGCTAGCATGGAGAGTATATGCTAGGCTGGGAATTTCCAGGTAGAAAGTGGGGGTGGGGTGGGGGATGGGAAGGGTCCCGATCCATTTCAGGATGGAGTGAGTGATGTCCCTTTCCTAGCCTGAATGAATCTTGAAACATGGACCTGGGCAAAGGTACAGTGGTGCTCATGAAAGGCCAGGCTGCTGGAGTTTGCTTGGCGTGGAGGCTTTCTGCGCCTCTATGGATCTAAAGCTAAGAGCATGCTGATGCTTTTCTCTGTGGGCTTGCTGGAGGCTAAAGCAACCATGAGGAAACTCACCAACGGGATGGAGAGATGAGCATAACATTATGGACCCTGTGAAGGAGTGTGCTGTGTGTTTTTGTAGGGATTCTGTGGGTTTGGGGAGAGGGGAAAGTTTGGTCTTGGATGCTTAGACCTGTGCCTTAAGAGAACCAAAGTGTGAATAGAAGAAGAGCTGTGGGTTTCAGGGAGTGAGCACAAGGAGGAGCTCACTGAATTCACTGGGGTGTGAAGTAACTGGGCTAAAGCAGGAGGGAGATTACACACTTTAGGGTAAGCACATCATTCACCTGGGCCAGCTGACTGGGAACCCCTTCAGGTTCATGCAAGGACATCTGGGCGGGACTCTATTAGGCTACTGACAGTTTTGATGCATGAGATTGAAACTGTATGATTTTGAGGCTCTCCTTTAGTGTTTCGGGGAAGCTTATCTCTCTGAGAAACAGCCGATGCTAAACAGAGCTTGTGCCCCTGTTTTTTGAGAGCACAACAGTGAGGTAGCCCACTCACAGCTGGAAGTGCCTGCATTTAGTCTGCCACTTTGGAACAATGCTTTTCTGATGTCTGGGACTCTCCATACACTGTTCTACAGAGTGAATGCTGATGAGGACTGTGTAAGAAGGAAAATGTATTCCTCTTTACCTAGCAGAGCTCAAAGGGACCACTTATAAGAGCTGTGGTCTACAGAGATTAGATCTACTTGAACTCAGGTGCTGGTGTCTGTCAGTCACTGGGAAAATGGGACCTCTGTCTCTTCTGGATAGCATCACATCTCCAATACTTACCCACCATGTAAATAAATAAACAAAGAAATTATATAGTTTTTCCATGGCTTGCCTCAGTTTACTACCTATCTATAAACTGGAAGCAGGTAAAGTTAGATTTTAGGTCCTGGAAATCTGATAGGTCTCTGGATTATTCAGGAAGAGAGGCAATACAGGAATGAGTTATTAATTTTCAGACAAATTTTGTTTTACCATCAGTTTTGCAAACTGCAATGCCAAAACAAATGTGACTTCGAAAACACAGAGCATGGTAATTGTCCTTGGCAACACCATCGTTTGTGTAAGAGGGAAGCAAAGTCCAGCCACCCTGTGTTACTGTCAAGGTCTGTGTTTTTCTAGACGATAAGTCCTTGGCAGGCCCCAGCCTGCCTGGAGAGAAGAACCCCAGGGCTTGGAATTGTGAAATGCTGCATGCCCAGTGCAGCAAGTTGGGCACAGCCACTTTCCACTGAGACAAGGAGAAAGGCCCAGAGGCACTGAAACATCCCAGTCCTCCCAGAAGTTAGCACACGCTGTCAACTCCTGGCTCCAAGTCAAGGCTCCCATCCTGGAGTTCAGTGGCCATAAATAGTCAGGAGCTAAGTTATTTCCATGAGGCACTAAACCAATTCTTTTGCTTTTTTTGGCGAGATTGGGCCAATTAAGTTGATTGGAAGAGGTCACTGCTGATGGGTCTCTCATTCCCCAAGCAGGACAGGCCAGGAGAGTTTAATTACATAACATTTCCCATCTCTGCCTTTGCACTCCCAGACGGATCAGATGTTCAGGCCTTTCCTCTTCCCCTCCACTCAGGATGCCTAATTGAGCAAGCTGCTTCTGCTGTTTGCTGCAGACCTTCCTGAGCGATGCCAAGGCTCCCACCCTAAGCAGAGGGGCTGCAAATCCAGGTGCTGGCTGGAAGTGAGAGAAGGGGCTTGGGGGTGACATGGAAGATCTTTTAAACCCACCACTGTTTCAAGACCTCATCAGCAGCTGCTGTTCTACTCATTAATGTTGCAGGCAGATTCTGACATTGGGAATACTGAACTAATGGCTATTGGACTGAGTTTTATGTAAGACTGATTTTGTTGGAAAAGGACCAAATCTTTTACTGGAGAAAGCCCATGTGGGGTTGCTGATAAGGCCAGTGGATACATTTTGTGCATGGGCCAGCACCTGCTTATGAGATCACAGTGTGTGCGTGTGTGTGCATGTGTGTGTGTGTGTGTGTGTGTGTGTGTGTGTGTGTGAAGACACATGAACACAGGAGCTGTCCTGGATGGGCAGAAAACATTTGTAGAGCTTATGCTATTGGTGGACACATATGTGGGTACTGGCTCAGATTTCATTGTCATCAAATAATTTATTTACTGTGGAAAAAAGAAGCAGTTTTCTTTCAGATCGTTTGCATATGGGGATTATGAGCTTTGAAGCTTGGGGCCAATGTAAATACTACCTCATCCCTGCCTGGAAAATTTCTAAAGATCAAGAAGCCAGGACAGAAAAAAAAATGAAAGAACAAAAGAAACAAAGAAAACAAATATACATACATATATATATATGTATAATCAAGAAAATATTAAGACATATATACATATTCTTTTAGAATTCTCACTTTCAAACTGTGAACACACACGTAGGTAGTCCAAGAGATTTTGACAGCTTTCGGCGAAGCCAACTCTAATTTTACCTACAAATACTAAGGAGCTAGATATAGTTATTTTCATGTGCTCAGACTGCACTTACTATTTGCTCATTCCCTTATCTGTCATAGTGCTCCTCTGACAATATCAATTAGGAACTATTGAGGTCTCTAGAACTCTGGGCATCCTCCCATGATAGACTTCTGGTGTGTTCTGTTATGATTGCTCATTATCTGGCAACATCACTCAAGAAGATATCCAAACAAGTGATTTTCAAATGAGCTAAGTAGCCTACTGATCTCAAAGAACTTCATTCAGTACAAGGTAGTCTTAAACAGCATGAGGCAGCAGATGGCCTGCTGACATGGATATGGGGATCAAGCTTTTAACTGAGTTCTGCCACTAATTAAATGTTGCTATGTGACCCTGAATATTCTCTCCAGGCTGTGATTTCCCTGCCTATAAGGGAAGGGCTTGAATTAGAAGAAGACCTCAGGCCTCAAAGCCACCACTCCAGCTCCACCACCCTAAGATTCTACATTAATCCTGGTCTATTTAATCTTTGCTAATATGCCTTACTTGGAGCGTGCCTTGGCACATTCTAAGGAGCTCCTGTTTTTATCTTTGGAGAAAGCCAGAAAGGCATGCAAAGAATTTACCAGAACATTTTGTTTTGTCCAAGAATGCTCAAGATGTTGGCTTGGTCTCTATAGTATGCAGTCTACAGAGCAGATTGTAGTTGGATTTGGCTTTCTGGTAGACCTGATGCTAATCATTCAGCATTTTCCTATCAAATACCTTTCATGGTCAACATTTCTATTAAAAGATGAGCATCCATCTTTAAGACAAGGGTAGTATATGAGCAGTTAGTGGTTGCCAGGCATTATGACAAATATTACACGACACTATCTCAATCTCCCCAGATCAAGCCATGAGTGATTAGGGGTACTGAGTTAACATGAAGCTAAAGGACAGGCCCACAGTTGCACAACAGAATGCTGATATACGTTCCTTCCTGAAGCCAACAGTGCTCCAATGTCCACCTGATTGTGTTTTCTGTGTTCTATGATATCAACCAGATGGGAGCTGGTCCCATAGCCCTTGGTGAAGTTTGTCACCCCACAGGATAGCCTGCTCCACCAGAAGCTTCCTTTTCTTGTGCAAGACAAATGTTTAGGTTTTCTAACCACCTGCTGGCAAGCATATGTCAGATCTGTCATAGCTTCCATCGCCCCCCACCCCCAACCACATTTACTTCCCATACTGTTGACAAGGGAATTTGCCCTTCCAGCATGCGGGCATTGATCTAAGTCACAATTGCCTCCTTGTAAAGCCTATAACAGTGGAGCTGGACATCTGGTTTTGATCCGCAAGCCTATAAGAGGTGGTAGGTCCCAGTATTCCTGCGTCTTGGGATGAGGACTGCACGAAGTCTAAACATACATGGAGAACAGGAGATCTCTTCAGAGTTTTAAAGATGGCTGGATAGTCCAGGGACCCAACCATTTAGGCTCGGGCTTTGACTAGGCAGATTTCTTGCTGGCGGGTTGAGGAGCATGTATGTCCTCCAGCTCTAGTATCTGCCTCTGAATTTCACTCTCTGGGCAAACGTACTTCTAAGAATAGGGAAATAAAAAGACTTCTTGAAGGTAACTCTTATCTTCTTCAAAGGGTGTGGCTAAATGAATGCTTCTGATTTCATTTTCTCTCCTACTCTCTGAACTACAACTCACACACACACACACGCACACACACACCACACACACCACAGGAGCCGTGCACGTGCACACCTTCAAGACCAATAAAGACGTGACTTTGTTATGTTGCTTGAAAGTATTTTCACTGTACAGCAAAAAACCACTGACCAGATACTCATTTGATTGTTTTACAATATTTATACTCCAAATATATGCATTTACTCTGTTTTAAACTTTTCACATGTAGGGCGATGCATTTCTTCTCTACACAAGAGATATTGTCTCTCTCTCTCCTTTTAAGTGAGTGCCAAGAAGTTGAAACTTACTACAATTTACTGTTCCCTTCTGTTTCTAGACCTAAGCTTCCATCATTTAAAAATATCTTCCCTCCCCGCTCTGCCTCCCTATTGTCCCTTGAGGGATGTATTTCAAGTTCTCAGTCTGGGATTAGTTCCATCCTGTGTCTAGCAGACCTGTTTCTGCTGGTTTATAAGGTACTTCCACTGGGTTCAAGAGTGAGATGCGGCTGTAAAACTCACCTGATTTCCCAACAGGTGTGTTCCACCGCAGAGAAGAAGCTTGGCTGTGCTGACACCCACCGGGTTGTCTAGGAGAGCTAATGGCCTTTCTCCTGCATAGGACTCAGACTAATGGTGAATTTTAAACAGAAGGCTTGTCTTCCATGGGCCTCTGCTTCCTGATCTGGAAAAGAAGGGAGTTGGACTCACTGGCTGATCCAAAGGAACCTGAGGTTGTAACTGTTCTGATGTTCTATGTCTCTGCTGTTCCCTCTGCCTCACCATGGTTCATGCATGGGATTTTCAGGTATTCCTTCTGGCTTGGAGTACTTATGTACAGAAATGTGGAGGGGGTGGTGGAGGAAATTAAGTTATATGATGCCAGATAAGTTATTGAACATATGGATGAGTGAATGTTTATGGGGTGCTGAAGAAGCAAGCTTGCCAGATTTGTGGCGGATCTTGGATTGCTAGCTGGGAGCATGGGGGAGAGGTTTATGTGGGATGAAATTGTCTGTGGGTAGCTGAAGTCAGTAAGCTAAATCCGAAAGATACTAAACCGTGCTCCCTGAGACCAATCCTGCCTCTGATGCTACCAGAGACTGGTTGCAACTTGGACATCCTTGAGCCATCCTGGGTCTTGTTTTCCTTCCTATTAAATGTTCAAGTTAGGAGCTTCCATGACTTGCTGAAGTCTTTCCTGTCTTCTCAATAGATTGTGGGACTTTTAGGCTAGAAGAAAAACCTAGATGGATGGATGGATGGGTGAATGGATCAAGAAAAGGATGCCCTTAAAAAGTTTACAGGTGATGGGAAATAGCCTGATGCAAAAGAGATAGGAGTGGTCAAAGCACGAGTCTGTTCTTGAATTGGAGGCAGCAACAGAACATGTCGTGTGTGTGTGTGTGTGTGTGTGTGTGTGTGTGTGTGTGTGTGTAGTTTGAATGCTCATCTCTCCAGCTTCACCAGTAATATTAAAAATCATCATAGACACGTTTGTTTCTCCATTACCTTCCTTGGGAAGCCTCCCTGCATTCCCCCAGAGAGCCAGGGGGCTCCCTTCCCAGCATCCTCTATGTTATAGCACTTAACAGCCTGGGCTGCCTTTGCATTCCTCTCTTCTTACTAAAGGATGAAATTCTTGAAGAGGGGTCTGTGCCTGTCATCTTTGTGTTCACCAACACCTGGACGGTCTGACACGGAAATGTGTCGACTGAATGCATAGATATACGAGGGAATTGTCGGTGAGCTTAGTAGTAGATGGCAACAGGAGCTGGGCTTAGAGATGTAATGCATCTCACAACAGGTTCAAAACCATGTCCTCTGTGATTTTCTTCTGGTCTCTTCCAAAGGCTAGGTGATAAATGCTGACTGCTTACTTGCCAGGAAAGGATATTTGGCTCTCCTTTGAATCCTTTCCCTTCATGCCCTAATCTACCCAGTTTTGTACATTTGGGCTTCTTGGTCTTGGGGAATTGGGTGTCACTGGACATGAACTGGAGTAATCCCTTTGAGATATTTTGAAAGTGGGTCTGGATACGTGTGTAAAAAAGATAAAACCGTGTATATCCTGTTGGTGGCTCTGTGCTAGATCTTAGAGAAGATGCAGAGATGGATGAGGCTTTGGCCTGCAGGGCTGGAAGATGATAGGGAGAAGTCACATTCTAACCAGGCTCCAAGGGAAATAACAGTGAATGTAGAAGGTGGAAGGAAGGCTCCCTGAGTACTGCTTTGTAGTGTGAATGAAATAAAACATCCTCTCCATTCACTTCAGTGTGACAGGGGTTGGTTGTATCACTCCTGAAGTCCCCAGGCCCTGGCCTGGTGTAGAAGGGAGGATTCTTGGAGCCTTTGGTTCTTCCTGGCCATAGTCTGGGGAACATCATGGATAGTTTAAGAGGTGGCACTCTGGGCAATGTATGAGCTCCCACGATTACATTCAGAAGTGTCCCCTTTTGCAGCCGAATCAGCGAAATGAGAAGGAAGTGGGAAGGCAGCAAGCAGATCTAAGAATTGTTTCCCTGCCCCACTCCACTGACTTATATGTATCATCTCTGCAGCCACTTCGCACACAGGAACAGACTGCCATCTACTGTCCACTTTTATCCTCAGAGTCCTTCCTTTTCAGCCAACTCCTTGTCCTTTCCTCTCCTCATCTTTAATGGTTACAGATACCACAGGGAATAGACAGTAGGTGCTTGTTCGATAGTTTCTGCAAAACTTAGCGCAACATGTTTGGTGGTTTTCCTCTCTGCTTCGTGTTGTTTAAAAGAGGGTGCCTGGCATTTCTTGAGGCGTCCTAGGGTTAGTTAGCAGGAATACCAGGTGAAAGGCAGGACCTTACCATCAGTGACCTTGGGATATCCCTTGGGAAATCAGATTGCTGCCCAGTAGGATGAAACACTGTGTATCTGAAAAACTGAAGATGACAGCAAGGACTCTAGTGGCTGTAAGGGTTAGAGGAAGAACCTTGCAGGGAAAAGGTAAGTGTGGACAGCTTGTCCTGCATCTCCACTCAGGAACTCTACTGTTAGGAAAGACAGTCCTGGAAGTTTGACGTGTCCTATGATTGTCCCTGAGCCAGTTGCTGCTGGACTCCCCTGGTGTGCAAGGGAGTGTGGGCATTGCTGCAATGAAGAAATGAACTTTCTTTCTACCCCTTCTCCTACCTCTCCTGGACTTGCTTTCAAAAGTCAGAGCATCAGTGTCCTAACTCAAGTCTAAGATTCTTTCCTGTCCTAATTCATTTCCCCCAATAAGCATCTGAGAGTCTGTTGGTGTTTCCTTTAGGCTTTTTGTTTGTTTGTTTGATTGATTGATTGATTGATTGATTGATTTTTCTTTGAGACAGGACTTCTCTCATGTCCAGGTGACAAGAGACTCACTTTGTAGCTGAGGATGGCCTAGAGTTAATAGCAATCCTCCTGCTTCAGCCTCCCAGGTACTGGGATTATAGGCATGTACAGCCATACCTGTCTTGTCTTGTATTTTAATTATGGTGAGATTACTATAGAATAATTATTTGTCTTATTCTTCAGGTGCTTTTGTTCTTAGTGTTTAAATTGTCTCCAAGGGAATTTTCAGAGTGTTTATTTCCCGTTCTTGCCCTTAGATACGGATGTGTGCATATGACAGAGGGTGGGGAGGGGCAGGACAGGAATAGAGGATGGAGTCTATTGGGTATAGGAAATCAACTCAAGTTTGAGGATCAGGTTACTACTTAAGGGATCTCAGCACCTCATTACAATCTTCACACAGTTTCTTGTTTTCCTTTTTGTTTGCCCTAGTGCCCCATTAAGGTTGACATCTCCTTTCAGATCTGTTGTAGAGTCACTTCTCCATATAACAGGCATCCTGGATTTTGAGGCAACCATTTGACAGAGATAAAGTCAAGCCAAGGTCCACTGAAAAAGGCCAAGTTTTAAATTTTCTTTATTTTTACATGTATGGATGTTTTGCCTGGATGTACATCTGGATGTATGGATGTTTTGCCTGGATGTATATCTGAGTGAGTGCCAGGTGCTGGAGGGTCTACAGGAGCCAGAAGAAGGTTTTAGATTTTTTTGGAATTGGGGTTACAGACAGTTGTAAATTACAATGTGGGATCTGGGACTTGAACTCAGGTCCTCTGAAAGAGAAAATGAGCCATCTTTCCAGCCCCAAAGATTAATGTTTTGACCAAGTAGAGGCAGGATATGAGATGGTTAGATCAGGATTCCAGGTATTTATCTGGGATAGAGATAAAAGGAAAATTCTCTCAGACCAACTAATGGTGAAAGAGATAACAGGTCCCCAGCAAATTGCTTGGTGCCAAGGATACCAGGAAATGGTGATAATTTTCTGCTGGTTTGTGATATAGCTTGTGATACTTGGTGAAAGCCAGGGATTGAGGATGTAACTCCAGAAAGAGGAAGAAATCAGCAAGAAGTCTGGGTGAGTGGTATCCAAGCTCAGAGCAGTATTGGGTAATGGTGTGGGGAAGAGGAAAGAAGGTAGTGTGAGCTGAGGAAGGGTTGCAGACAGCATGGGGAGAGGGCACCAGAAAACTGTGGAACTGAAGAGCTCCCTCTGGCTACAGTGTGGAAGACAATCTTATTAAATGGTAGTCAGGAAAGTGAAGCATGGCTAGTGGTTGGATGGACGAATGAGTGGGCAAATGAATGGAGTATGGAGGAAGAACAGCAAGATGGATTGATCTTGAATCATCCTTGCGAGTACTTTGCCAGTTCTTGTTCTGGGGAGATTTTGCCAGCCTGGAAGAATGGAGCACGATACAGACAGTTAGGGTATTGCTGGCTGCATGGAAACAGAATTGAGAGCAACTCTAGTGCTAAGTGTAGGGAGTCCACAGCAGGAGTCGGGGGCTCCCAGTCATTTACCTTATATATTTTCCCATCCTTGTTTGATTTCATTCATGATCAGAGGGAGAAAATGCCTTTGAGGCTTACAACCAGAAAATTTGAAAGTGACTTGCTCCATAGAAGGCCACTTGTACTATGGGTCTTTGCTAAGCTCATAGCAGAATATGGCCAAATGCTGGCGCTTTGGGGACACTTGAAAAACTTCCAGGTTCATCTTAGGGATTGAAACTTGTGTGGAGGGTAGAGTGAGGGGAGAAGAAAAGAGAAGCTCTACATCTCAAAGAAGTTCTTCTTCAAACAGTAGCTCACCAGGACATTTGTTTGCAAGCACGCATCTTATCTTTTAGTGTGTATAAGATGAGAGTTGTATGACAGTCGTATAGACAGCGGACAGCCAGCATGCCACCCAGCATGCCACCCAGCATGCCACCCAGCATGCCACCCAGCAACTTCAGACAAGGGAGTACTACAACTCTCCTTGGTGAAAGCAGTGAGAGCCAAAGATGAATCTTGGACATCTAGTGACGTCTTCAAGGATTTTGCCCAGCAAAGACTCTCCATACTCCTAGCTAGCCCATTCTCACTTTACCCTCCAGGGTCTGTGAACTCTAGCTGGTGGTCCTTGCTCAGCATTATTATTCAGTCCAGTTAAGCCTGGATGCTTAAAGTTTGTGAAGATCATCAGGTGATGCTACCGTGCAATCTAGATTGAACACCACTAGCTTATAGAGATAAGCAATTAGGCCCTCACCAGGCCTTCACCTAGCTTTCCTGCAGCTTGTCAGGCATCTGACTTTTTCCTGCCCCTGGTGTACCTGATAACTCATTATTTTGAGGATGTCAACCTCACTTGGCTTGAGCCTTCTTACTTACCCAGTGTTTGCCTTAGAAATTAGAAGATGGACAGGTTCTCTAAAGTACAACCCTTCCCAACTACTGAGAGTGATACTGAGTGTGAAATGGTAATGAGGGATGGAAAAGAAAGCAGAGCCCATTTTTAGGACATTATTGCTTTGTCGGGACATTTTTATCTTAGGTCTCCCAGTATCCCTCAGGGAAATCAGTTTGCTTAATATGCTTTTATTGCAGATAGTTTATAATCACCTTTCCTAATAGCTTTTCCTGGGAAAAGCAGTCAGATGCCCTTAGCCATAGATGAAGTTAGCCTATTACTGATCCTGGTGGCTCAACTCAAGCATCAGCCTTGGGATAGTCCTTCCAAGAGACACACCTGAGCCCATGTCATAACCAAAGTCTTTGCTTTGAAGAAGTACTTGTTACTTACTTGTCTTTGTATTTCCTGGGGCTTGCAGGAGCTATGGGGAGTAGAGGTTTGGGGAAAGGGGCTCAAAAACAAAGCCTGAACGAATTTGTTTCCAACCATATATTGCCAATTTGTTAAGTGAACCTTATGGGGCTATTTGCAATCCCTGGGTTCCTAGCTTACAACTCTGTGAAAGACACTGTTGCGGATGCCATCAGGCATGCTGGAGCTAGATGCTTAACATCTGCTGATGAATGTGTTCTTCTGAAGAGCCTTAGACTTAGAATTCTCAGGACTGCTGAAAGACCTAAAAGCAGCATAGGAATTGTCATGCCATGGAGTGGATGATGGTTCTAGATGGCAGAGATGTTGAGAGCACCATGGACCGCACACCATAGAGCCATTCTACAAAGTGCCTCAGAGTCAGAAGCCAGAACTATCTCTATAGCTCATGCAGACTAAACAAAAGATTTCCTTGGCTATGAGAGCTATTTTCTCCTGGTTCTAAATGTGTAACAATCACTTTCAGAATTGACAGTTGGTCTCTCTGTGTCTGTGTCTGTGTCTGTGTCTGTGTCTCTGTCTCTGTCTGTCTCCCTGTCTCTGTCTCTGTCTCTGTCTCTCTCTCTCTCTCTCTCTCTCTCTCTTCCCCTGAATCTTTTGATGCTTCCTGGAGCAGTAGGAGAGATGAGTAGAAGCAGTCATTCTCAACTGTAGGTGATTGACTTGGCTTTCTGGAGTCTGATCTAAGACATGATGACAAGGATGATGAACTAATAAAGTTGACTGTGGTCTTGAGGGATTTTAAGTGGAATGTCTGCAGTGGTCAATATGACTGATTCTCTGATAACTCGCCTACAGGAGGATTCCCAGACATTTATGTACAAATGTTTCTTGAGCTGTCTGTGCCTAAAGCGATTGGTGAAGGGCATGAGAGAGAGGTATGGAAACATGAGAGTCAAGCCAAGGGGCTCAGACTTTTCCTCCTGGTGTTGCTCATTGATAGTCATGACTTCTCAGATCCTCGGTTTTTCTCTTGTGGAAAAAACTATAGTAAAATAGATGCTATCTGTTGAACCTCAAGTGCAGTTTCCGATGAGCTCATACATAGAGAAGAGCTTTGCAAGCTTCAAATTGCAGGTACATGGCATGGTGTAACCTGCTATATTTTTTTGTGTGTTTGTTTTGTGTGTCCTAGTTTACCTCCTACTTCCGTGATAAGGAGTGTGACCAAAAATAATTTGGGTAGGGCAGGGTTTATTTTATCTTACACTTTATAGTCCATTGTTGGGGATGCTAAAGCAGGAACTCAAGCCTGGAGGCAGGAACTGAAGCTGAGGCTCTGGAGGATGTTGCTTCCCGACGTGCTCCACACTCTGTGCTCCTCTTTGCTTGCTCAGTTTGATTTCTTATAGCAATCAGGACCAGCATCCCAGGAATGGTACCTCCCACAGTGGGCTCACATCAATCATTAATCAAGAAAGTGCCCCCACAGGCTTGCCTGCAGACCAATCTGATGAGGGATGTTTTTCAGGTGGCATTCCCTCTTGTCAGATGACCCTAGTCATATCAAGCTGGAAAAAAAGCTAAACAGTATGTAAACCAGGACTTTGTGTATGCTAGACAGGAACTCTACCACTGAGCTACAACCCCAGCCTAATCTGTTTTCTTCTTCTACTATTAACACATTGGTGATTTTCCCCTAAGGCAGGCTGGGAGAACATTGCCTGATAAGACTCTGCAATTTCTAGGTATGCCTAAAACAGAGCTTCATGAGGCACCCTAAAAAGTGGGAAGAACTCTTGCTGCTGTGCTGAAAGGCAACTGTTAGTCTACTTCTTTCTCATAAGGTCACTGGGAGCTAAGATTTGTGACTCTTCCCTCTGTGAGGGACCACACATGGGCAAGATGCTCAGAGAAGCCTGTGCCAGGTGGGAAATGTACCAGTCAGCAAAGCTGGATATACTTCAACATGGTTCAGCCACCACTCCTGCAAAGCAGGTCTACAGCTTTGTCTCCAGCCACATTTGTATTCCCAGAAGTCACTTAGTAAATGTAGAACCGAATTTCCTTCCAGCACCAAAGCACATCCAATGGTAAATCTAACAGATGCTCCTCCCTCCTGCCCTCCTCCTTCTTGTGTCCCTCCTCTTTATATTCTTATCTCCTTGGAAAGCCATCTTCTCATTTGTATAGATGCAGTTCTCCAGTGTCTTTGAGAAGACTAAGCATTCAAATTCCTTCTTGTTGCCTCTACTAATGTCTTTGTCTGGGTCTCAATCTGGGGAGTAGGGTTTCCCATGTACTCATGAGGCTGGCTTTCTTAGATGGACTGCTGCTTATTCTGATTGCTGCTGGTCTCCTATGGAAAATATTCTGTGATATACCTGAGTGTAGTTTCAGCACTCAGCATCAACTTATTGAATTGTCAGGGACTTCTTGAACATTACCTTCTTGTAGGGAACCCTCAGGCAATGGAAATTCCCCTTCTTGTTTCTAGTGTAGTCTATTAGGAATTTATTTTTAGTACATTTTCGTGTGTGTGTGTGTATGTGTGTGTGTGTATGTGTGTGTGTGTGTGTGTGTGTGTGTGTGTGTGTGTGTGTGTGATGTACATGCAGTAATGGATGAATTGTAGTGAAGCTTCATCATGCTTTGTTGTCATTCGAATCTCTTCACAGTTCTTAAAAATTCTGTCAATAAGATGTGAAAGCTGTCTTTCACAGTGGTAGGGGACATAGTAAGAAGAGCTGGGCCCCTTAGCAAATTGCCTGTTCCATTTAAAAGAGATGAATCTATGATTAGATGTACAGTTGTAATTTTTTAAATGCTTATTTTCTTATTTAAACACATGCCTTTACCTATATACATGCATGTGCACCATGTGCTTGCAGATTCCCAAAGAGGCCAGAGGTCGTTGAGCGCTCCTTTCCTGCCTGACTGTTACAGGTGCTGTAACCTCATCCAGAAGTTTCCCCAAAGCCAGAACAAATCTTTAGCTTAACATTTACCATAATGTACATGTTCATGTCTGCCTCCCCTACACAGTAGACTCTGAGAGGAAAGGTCCTATTCTGCTCACCTTTACATTTTTGAAGGGATGCTGATCATACAAGACTGAACTCCAAGCAATCCTCCAACAAGACAAGGCTTAAAGACATTGACAAAAATTTTTTCAGGACTTGTTGGTTCTATTTTAGCTAAAAGCATACTACTTTGTTTTCTTTTTCTTCTTTCATGTATGTGTATGCATGTATATTCATATTTACACTTGTATGGATGCAGATGTATGTGTCAGTGCACATGCATGTGTATACTGAGGCATGTAATGGCTGGGGGTTTAGGTCAGGAATCTGTCCTCCATCTTGTTGATTGAAACAAGATCTATCAATTAAACCAAAGCTCAAAGATAAAGAAACTAGTCTTGCTAGTGAGTTTATTCTGAGGATCTCTTATTTCCCTCCACCTTTGCAAGCTGGAATCACAGGCATATTCACCAGGCATTTACATGGGTGCTGAGGATCAAAACTCCTGGCCTCTTGCAAATGTGGCAAGCATTTTAACCAAGGAACTATCTCCCCAGGCTGAGCTTATCTTGATTGCTCAAGTTAATCAAGAGGTTTGAGGTTGTCTTTCAAAGCGATCTGATTTCTGTGAGAATCTACAGCTAGATCTTAAGGGTTAGGACCAGGATCGAAAGTCTTGGCTTTTATCTTCTGGGTGATGTTGACATTAGAGTAATTCTTTTATCAGTATTTATAAAGGCTCTCTCTTTATGCAGAAATATGTAGTAGATTGAGGTGTAGCTCAGTGGTAGAGCACTTGTTTCGTATATAGCTTATCTTGGTTTTGATCCTTGGTGCTTAAGTCAAAGTGAATCAATAAAGGTAGTAAAGATGTGGAAGGAAGAAAGGAAGGGAAGAAAGAAAAGGAGGGAGGGAGGAGTCAGGGAGGGAAAAGGAAGGGATAGAAGGAGAGAGGAAGGGGGAAACCTAGAAATACTGGTAGGTTCAGCTATGAGTTAAGCACTTTTCTGGATACAGTAAACAGAGTAGCAAACATGAAATGCTCTCTGACCTCATGAAACTCACCTTCTAGTAGGCAGTATCCATCAATACAAGAGTACAAAGAGATACACAAACTTTGCCTTGTGGGGATTGGTACTGTGCTGAAAAATCAAACAATGCCAGGCAGGCTGGGGCGCAACAGAAGGCTTGTGTGACCGAGGCCAAGAGGGAGAGGGGCGAGATCCTTGGTAGGGATGTGGTGCAAAAAGTCTTCTTTGCTGCCGGGTTGTATCCACCAGGTGATAAGCTGAGACACAGGGTAGGGGGCTGGCCGCCTCCACCCAGTTTCCTCTCTTCAACAGAACAGCATTTAAATCTCCTCTCACGTGTGATATGAAGCAGTTGTTGGAAGATAAAACGTAGAATAATGCCATTTGGTCAACATGTTTTAAAGGTCACTTGGCTTACTTTGAAAAAGATGGGCCAGTTGTTAAGATAGAACAGTGGTATTAACCTGGGTGGTCAGGACAGAGGATTCAAGAAGCCAGGAGACTAAGGCTCTGTTTGGAAATAGAACTGGAAGGAATTGCTAGTAGAATGTTCGAGGAAACACACACACACACACACACACACACACACACACACACACACACACA